>WAAE01014807.1:62366-128293 GCA_013400495.1 Nicator chloris
TGCCCGCCGCGGGGCCCAGGCGAGGAGCGGCACCGCCCGCAGGCCGCGCTGCAGCAGCACCGCCATGGCCCGGAACAGGCTCAGGGACGGGCGGGGCCGGCGGCGGGGAGCGGCCCCGGCGGGGAAAGCGTGGTTCCGACAGGTCCAGAGCGAGGTGGCCTCTGGAGGGGTTCACTGCAGGCGCTGGTGGGTCACAGACACGAGTGCGGCGGGCAGGGCACGGACAGGGGCACAAGCACCAGTCTCCAGACGTGGCAGAGGTGAAGCTAGCCGGGGCGGGTGGCCGGAGGCAAGCTGGGCCCAGGCTCTAGTCAGAGGGCTCAGCAGCCGACCTCAGAGTCGATGGAGGCAGCCAGCCTATCCAGCAAGTCCTGGTCCTCGTGCACGCTCACATGGGAGGAAGGCTGAGCCCTCGGCCATGTTACCTGTGCTTTTCATGCTGTGAATGTTTGAGGCACTGGCATGGGGCAAGGTGCTGGCATGGTGTGACATGCTGGCATGGTGTGACATACTGGCATGGCAAGGCTCTGCCATGGTGTGAGGCATGTGTGTGCTGCACGTGAACGGCAGTGGCGATGGGAAGATCCTGGGGAAGTTCCTGTGGGAACACAGCATAGGTGAAGATGCCATCACCTGTGGTCGGCCCTGGGCTGGCTGGGGAAGCTGGGGGACAGCTGCCTCCATCGGAAGATGACGGACCACCATCAGCACCTGCAACAGCACAGACAGATGTGGGGCTGTGCAGAGCCAGCAGCTCTGCAGGTCAGCAGCCCCTACTGCCCTTCCCAATGGGGCCTGGTCCTGGCAGCCCCTCCTCTGCCCCTGCTCCCCTGGTCCTAAGGCTGCAAAGTGGATGAAACCAATGCCGGGGAGCCACGCAGGGCTGGGTGAGGATGGAGGGTGAAAGCATGGGCAGGGAGCAGTGTGGTGGGAGGGAGGCCTGGGGAGAGACTGGCGGCTGTGCTGTGTCACCATGTCCCCTCTGCTCCCAGGAGCTAATGCACCCCTTTGACTTTCCTGGCTTCTCATATACCCCCATGCCTGCACATCAACCCTTGATCCTGGGAAACCACCCATGGGTCTTCCCTATCCCTGCAAATGGGATGCTCCAAGCCTCAGACAGAGACTTCCAGTGGTTACCAGTGCCCCAAGCAGAGCATGGCAACGCTTTTGCAGTGTCCCAGCATCCCTGAGAGCTCCATCGAGCCCACCCATTCCTCCCGCCCCGGCAAGGCCAGGAGCATCCACAGGAAGGTGATATGTACTTACAGCCTTCAGCCTGGGTTCTGGTGCCAGGGAGCTGCTGGTCTCTGGGCTGCGGCCCCTTAGGGTGGGCGCAGGGCTGGGTGACCGCTGCCCCTGCTGCCTGGCCCTGCACCCAGCCCCCGCCCACCGGCCGGGGGCTCTCGTGCCGCACGTGGTACGGGATGCTCCGGCCTCGAATGCAGAGGGCCTGCATGTCGTTGGGATCTGTGCCTGGGAGGTGCTGCAGCAGGGCCTGGGCTCTTGGGCTGTGCATGAGCCCCTGTCGCAAGGCCTGAGCTGGGACTCCCAGGAATGAGATAAGCATCATTAAATCGCGGGTAGTGTGGTCCCCGATGACATCCCAGGGAAACTGCATCTGGAAGGAGGGAAGGAAAATGGGCATGGCTTATTTTTGTAGGCTTGGCAGGAGATGGGAATGAAAAGTCTTCTCTAGTCATACCCAGGTGCTCACTAAAGCATCGCCCCGCACTTTGTCCGCAGGTATGCCCCCACCACCATTCCAGACTCACATCATCCTGAAGGCACAGCAGCTGGCCAGCCTGCAGGGACCCCCATCCTGCCCCACCAGAGATGCTCAGTGCCCAAGTCACTTCTGTGTGGGGTGGCTCTGGGCAATGCCATTACCTGGCTCTGGAGGTCACAGGGCTCCTGGGTGGGACTTTCAGGTGTGGGCAGCAGCCGGGAAAGCTGCTCAGTGATGCCCAGGTCTCGGATCAGCTTCTCACGCTCCAGCAGAGCATTCACCCTCCTCTTCTCTTCATGTTCCACGATGTCCTGGGGCTGCATGGAGTTGTACTGCACGCGCTGCACCTCGGCAGAGAAACACCTGAGCTGTAGCAAAGCTGAAGCTGGGATAACACACAGGTGACACAAAGCCATGAGCTGCTCCAACTGGGATCTCTGTCCCTCATGGTGAGACAGAGATCCCAGTGAGAGCCAAAGTGGAAAGGCACAACACTGGTGCTTGCAAATACTGTCAACACAAGTTGTTGACTGTGAACTTCATGCAGAGAGTCAAACCTGGAATTTCTGCCCCATGGGTGCACCAATGGCTTCCAGAGCCATGTCACTGACTTGGCGAGCCCACGGACAATGCTGACACTGAGGTACCTTTCTCTCCCACGACTTGGTGGTTCTGTAGGTGAGGTGAATTGTAGGAACTGTGCTTTTATTCTGCATCCTCTCTTTCTTCTTCCTGGCGGCAGCTTCCAGCTTTTCATTTCTCAGGCGCATCTCCTCCAGCTGATGCCTGCCACAGAACAGCAGAGTCACTCGCTGGCTCAGAGCCACAATAGCAAAGGGCTGTGGGGCAGACTGCAACCTGAGGACATTTACTGCAGGCCAAAGTTCTCTATGAATAGCCCGTAATAGAAGTGTGCCAAGAGATGGGATGGGATGCTTGTAAAGAGACTTTTAAAAAGATAAATGCTTGGATTAGGCTGTGCCTGCCAAAAGGGAGGGGGACATTTGGGAAGTGATGTCTCCAGGGTCCAAAAGTCAACTACCCTTGCATCTCTGGAGTCCATCTAGAAGAAGCCACTTTGCTGTGGTGCCACAGCGTGTGCAGGCTCCTTCCTTTCCTTTCCTCCCACTCTCCCTCCTTTCTTACACCTGCCAAGCAGCAGAGTTGCTCCCCAGGAGGGATCAGGAGCAAGTGGTCTCCATGCCACGTGTGGGAAGTGGGTTTCCACAGGAGCCATGTACCTGGCATACTCTTCTCGTGCCTTGGATGCTGCTGTTTCCTGGAAGAGGGACCTGCTCTGCTGGAAGAATGGCTCGTACTTCTCTGTCCCAGGTGCTGGGTAGATGCGTCGGAACCCCCCCAGGTGCTCGTTCTCGTAGGTTTCAGCCTGTGCCAGCCAGGCTGCCTGGCTGCTCTCCTGCTCCCTGCGCCTGCAGCAGGAGGGAGGACAGGGAACTGTGGAGGGAGGCTCTGGGACAGGCTGAGCATAGGACTGACATGCTTAGCACGTCCCAGGATTATCCCAGGACTCCTGATGGAAACAGCAGCTGGAGAGAGCCATGCCCTGCCTGCAAGGCAGCAGGCTTACTGAACACTGGCTTGTGTGAGGACATGCAGACAGAGGAAGGGGAAACCCTCAGCCTTGGAAGGGACCCCTGCCCTGGAGAAGGGCCCATGCCCAGGCTACCCCCAGTTCCTGAAGCAGGGCTGTGGTTCCCTATGTGAGCATCCCTGCCAGCCCAGGATGCTGGCACTGCCCATCCCCAGCAAAAGAGATGACAAGCAGGTGCAGCTTGGGGAGAGCTCTGTCAGGGCCCAGAGCACAAGGTGTCACAGATCTTCTGGCACCCAGAGAGGAGCCCTGGCTCCTCCTTGCAGGATGCAGATGGTTTGGGAGAGCTCAGAGGCTGCACAATGCCATGGGCTCTGGGAGCTTCCAGCAGGCAGCCCTGATGTTATCCTGCTCTGTCTTTGCTCACTGGGGACCTGCAGCACTGTGGGGCAACAGCAATACCTGGACTCACGGGGCGTCTGGTTGGGCTGGAGGAGCCGCTCCTTTACCCGGCGCTTCTCTTCCTCCAACACCTTCCTTCTGTCACAGGCATGCACATTGATCAGGTTGAAGGTGTCACACAGAAGGGCATCCTTCACCTCATGGTCCAGCTGAGAATCCGTGTTGAAGCTGGGAGAGTGGTTCACCTGCCAAGACAAGCAGGTAACCTAAGCTGGCACCCCAGGTCCCAGCCCATGGCCCCAGCCATGCCCCACACTGCCCAAGGATGCTCTTCTCTGTGTCAGAGACAGGAAGCCACACACAGCACTCTCTCAGGCAGTGTGTTGACCACTTGTGCCACAGGTCACCTGGATCCCACCCCACAGGGTGCAGGCAGGGGGCAGCTGTCACAAATTCAAGGTGCTCTCAGGACAAGGGGTCTGAAGGCTTGGGAAACTCTCTGTTGTGAGATGGTGTGCAGGAAATGGGTTGTCTTGGATCCTGCCCACAGCAGATTGTTTGGCTTCACAGCCTGGTTAATTTTGTGAGCAAGGTGGCTCTTTTGAATCAAACAAGCCCTGTTCATCCCAATGCCCCTGTCCTAGTCCCCCAGCTCTGAGCTCTCTACTCCCTCCTCACCTCCAGCAGCCATGGCTTCAACTGTCTATCCAGCAAAATGTCAAAGCCCAGGATTTCAAAGCAGGCACAGCCAGTAGTGTAGTTGGAGAAGCAGCTCTGGTAATGGTGTTTCAGCACAGGGTGAGCCGAAATCAGTGTCTTTATAACAATGTCATCAATATCTTCCCAGAGCTTTGATGTGTCATAGCTGTGCTCTGCCATCCAGGCATTCAGGGTGGACAGCTTCCTGTGTGGGGAACAGGAGGTGGTAAGGGCTCAGGTGTGTCACCTCAGGAAAGCTGAGGTGAACCCGTGTCCCCAGGCAGTGTTCTTGCAGTGCTCGGACATGCCAGTACCTCTTGCTGCCCACTGTGTCGTCCGTGACAAAGTTCTCATTGTGTTTGTTGATTGCATAATTGGTCAGGTGCATGCAGATGTCACCCTGGCATGGAACCACAAGAGACATTTGTTCACTCTGAACCACTGAGCAAGAACAGGAACAGCCCCACCAGATACTCCCATGTTCTTTTCTGCCTGAAGCAGGGGCAGGGTAGGAATGGTGTGGAATTGAGCACACTTATCAAGGCCAGCAGCAGAACATGCTGCCCAGAGACAACAGGGGGGCTTCATTCTGCAGGTTTTCAAAACCTGATAGGGTGAGATCCCGAGAAACCAGATACGAATTTATTGTTGACCAAGTTTTGAGCGTGAGGTTGAAGACCTTCCAAGGTTCCATCCAACCAAACAGCTCCATGATTCTGTGGTAATGCCAGTAAACAGCCTAAATGTGGGGCCTTGGGGTAGATCTACTATCCCTCCTGAAATACCTCCTGTGAGGAGAAGGGGTATAGAAGAAGAACAGGAAAGCATCAAGCTGGGACTCCTGCATCCCCCAATACCTGCCTTTTCAAGGCCTGGACTGCCCCCAGGACAAGTTAAGGACTGACATCTACAGATACTATGAGAGTTTTCTTGAAACTTCCTTTTTACCAGGTTTCTCGTGCTGTGATCGATGTACCTCATGGTGGCAAACCGGGCCAGGCCCTCCTTGTAGAGAAAAATCCTCAGTGGGTCACAGGATGTGACCAGCACGTAGATACGCATGTCAAACTTGAAGCCATCGATGAGGAAGGGCTGTGAGGAAAGAGGCAGGAGCAAGGGTGAGGTGAAGAGCTGCTCCCTCTGCCTGTGCTGCTCAGCAGAGGGGCAAGCTTTGTCTGTGTCCCTGATGTGCAGCCACATCAACACGTCCAGGAGGCCTGAGGAGACCCGGGGAGCGTGGGGGATGCTGGCAGAGTGAGGAGGCTGGAATCCTACGCCAGTGTTCCAGGACTGTCCCAGTACCTCAGAGATGTACTGCTGACAGATCATGCGTTCCCCGTGCTTGATCTCCTCTGGGTGGTGAGTTATGAAGATCCCTCTTCCCTGGCAGCTGTTGTCAGGCTTGCAGATGAATGTTCTTGATTTCTTCATGGATCTGTAGGCATGGAAATCTCCATAGCTGTGCAAGGAAGGGGTGACTATCACCAGCTGCAAAAAAACACCCCTCTGAACTCCCTCCTAACAACTGGGTACTGAAAACATGGTGCTGCAGGCCAGCACACACTGAACTTCTGCAGGGGATGAATCGAACCCCCATTCCTAATCTACAGGAATCCCAGATTGGTCCCTGTGTGACCCGACCAGCTCTCTGCATCCCACCTTTCCCTTGCACACATCTCCACCTGCACTGGGAGGTCACCACGGTGCGTGCCAAAGCAGGTGAAGGTTTGGGCTCTGGTGCCCAGAAGGAGCAGGCGAGCAGCCTCCCCCTCCCGGTGTCACCCCGTCCCCGGCGCTGTCCCGCGCCACTCACTCGGCCGGCAGGCACCACGTGCGGGGGAAGATGTTGTACTCGGCGGGGAACAGCCGGAGCATGCGGTTCAGGTTACGAGCCAGCAGGTCCTTGCGGCACAGCTCGATCATGCCTGGGAAGTGGTTGATTTTCTGAAAGGGGGGCAGAAAAACCCAGATCAGCAGAGGCCCTGTGGGGATGGGTTCTCCCGGCCCCGAGGAGAGTCTGTGCATGGAGAACCAGCAGCGAGAGGGAAGCCAGGCCTGTGGCTGCCTTGAACTACTGCTGGGGGGTGAGACTTGCTACAGCTGCTTTATCTGAGCTTCACGAGTGATTTATCTGCCTACTCCATCTTAGCCCTGGAGCAGCATAAGAGCCGTTTATCATCGACAACTGTTTATTTCACAGCACATCACAGGGCTGGAACACTCCTGCTCCCACCACAGCTGCTGAATGCTGCTGCTGACACCAGCCAGGGACATGGCACAAGCAAAGGCATCTGACCCTGCGCCCTGGAGCAGAGGCACAGACAGCCCATGGCACTGCTTTGGGTGCTTCTGTTTCACTCTACCACATGCTGTTCCACAGACAGCCTTGTGTCACCCTCCTTCCTGAGCAGTTGCTGCTGGGCAGCTGTTTTGTTTACCTGGAAGCGCTTCATTTCCATGAGGCGGTCCAGAGTGACTGTGCTGTCTGTCCAGTACACCGTCCACTCCTCGTTTTCTCCCGCTTCCTTCAGCCCGCAGCGCTGCGCCGCCCGCCGCACTGTGCCAAGGCAAGCAGTGACAGGGGCCAGGCAGGGGAGCCATGTACAGGGACTGATAAACCCCCAGAATAACCAGGGATGGAATGTGAAACTAATCTCTGGCTGAGGAGCCACATACAGGGGCTGACACCCCCCAAAATAACAAGGGATGGAGTATGCAGCTCTCTGGGCTGCAGTTCCCCTCTCAGAAGTATAAGGTATTGGCATGATGCCTTGGAAGGTGTCAGGAACACCAGTTTTATCTGGCCAACCCCCCAAGCCTCTGGCTGCAAGTGTTCTGGGAGCTCTTAACCCTCTAATTCCACCTGTATTGAGGTGCCAAGGCCCCTCAGCAGCAGGGTTGAACTTGCCATAGGTCTTATATCTCACAGGCAGATAAAAATCTTGCAAAGGTGTGAATTTAATCTCCCAAATCAAAGGTCTTTCAGCAGCAGAACACAGCTCAGCAGGAAAAGTTCTCTGCTGGGATGGTTCATGCTAGTGCCAAGTATGAATTTGGCATGCCTAGGGAGGTGATGGGGATCCACGCACACAAAGATCCCTTAGCAAAGTAGATTAATAACACCCCTCAAGGGCCAGGAGTTTGTTCTTGCAAGATTTAGCCTGTGGAAGGAAAGAGGAGTGGGAGGGGAGAGCAGACCAGTTCCCTGGAGTCACCAGGGATGAACAGCACAGGGAGAGGTTCCAGGTACAGACCCTGCCTGCTCACTACCAACTTTACCTTCAACAGCTGACAGCCCTGAGGTTCCATCTCCAAGCCCAGGCACTGTACCTGGTGGAACCCTTCTTGCCTATTTTAGCAGAGAGCTGGCAAACGCAAGTGTGGGGGATGTTGAGGGCTTGCACTGCTGTTGCACGTTTTAGATCGGGAGAAGTCTCAATCCAAAGTGTGACAAACTCGCCACTAACACAGAGGCCCGGTGCCAGTCACTGGCAGCAGTAAATAAACCAGTGGGAACTGGGTGCCAGCACCGCTCCTGGCCGGGCAGGCGCCTGGAGAGCCTGTGGCTGTGGGCTGGAAGCCGGCAGGGAGCCCCCGCCCCTCTGACTTACCACTCTCGTACTTGCAGCCGCTCAGGTTGATGGAGGGGACACTGGAATAGAGAGGAGATGACAGTAGCTCAGCGAGGCACCGGGCAAAGGACAGAGTGGGGACATAGCCCCGATCCCCCGTACACACACAGAGCACCTCGGGCAGTCTGGCCGAGCCAGCCCCGGTTCGGTACAGCCCTCAGGAGAAGGCAGGCTGGTCCTGGGCACGGAGCCGTGCCTGGCTGTGTCACACAGGGGATCGTTGGGGCGATTCTAGGGGAGCACTATTTATTTTGGGTCAGCGGCACCCCGGACCGGCTCCCGGGGGCTGGGGAGCGCCGGGCACCGGCTGGGCCTGTCCCACAGGGAGCAGCGGGGCCGGGGCACGGCTGGGCTGCGGCCGGGACCGCGCCCGAGTGAGGCAGCGGGAGGCGCCTCCGAGAGTGACTGGATGGGCTCCAGCCGGACGCTGCGGCCCCGCACTCGCCTGCGCTTTCTCCGCGGCTCGGTTCCGGCGGGGGCAGGGGGACGGTCCGGGGGGGCCGCGGCGACGGCTGCCTCCTCGCCCGGAGGGGTTCCTGGGGATGGGCCCGGGCCCGTGTTCCCCCCGCCGCCGCCGCCCGCCGCCGCCATCGCACCGCGCCCGGGTCCGCCGCGTTCCCATGGCGACCGCACCATAGAGACGCGGGCAGCGCGGGCAGAGCGGCCCCGTGCGGTCACGTGACAGTCACTTCCGCGTCCTCCACCCGCAGCGGCCCCTGCCGGTCCCGGTGCCGTCAGCTCTGCAGCAGCGCGGCCGCTGCCCGTGCCATCGGCTCAGTTCTCCAGCAGCCGCGCCAGCTCCCTGCCCAGGTGCAGCAGTTCGGGCTCGGGCAGCAAGTGCTGCCGGATGGCGCTCAGGGCCTGCACCTCGGTGATGTCCCGGTAGAGCGGCTCGGCGGGCAGCGGCAGCAGCCCTGCCAGCTCACACAAAGCCACGGCGAAAGGCTCACCCGCCTTGGGGCCGAAGAGGGGCCGGCGCGCCCAGAGCAGCACCCGCAGCCCGCGGCCGCCTCCGGCCCCGGGCCCCGCCGGCGGGTCGCCCCGCGTGGCCAGCACGTTGCAGGCCAGCCCGGCACCGCCCAGGTGCTCCGCCGCCCGGCACACGGCCCGCGACACCGGCTCCAGCGCCGCGGGGCCGGGGGCGAAGAAGAGGAAGGCGGGGGCCGGTCCGGCGCGGAGCAGCCCCAGGCGCGGCCCCAGCGGCTCGGCCGGCGCCTCCTCCAGCGGCAGCGGCCGGTCCAGGTAGAGCCCGTGCAGGTGCAGGTGGTTCACCGAGGCGCCGCCGCCCAGCCCGTTGAAGCCCACGAGGAATCCCGGGTGGCCGCTGAGCAGCGCCGCTTCCAGCGCCCCGCGCAGCGCCGGGGCCGTCAGCACCTGCGGCAGCCGCCGCGCCGGCTCCGGCAGCAGCAGGACGTGTCCCCGCTCCAACGGGCTGGCGTTGATGGCCACCAGCAGCGGCTCGGGTGGCGGCCCCGGGCCTCCGGTGCGGCGCAGGCCGAAGAGCAGCTCGGCGGGGCGCAGCCGGGTGAAGTTGAAGGCGCCGGGGTCGAAGGGATCGCGGAGGCTGCGGACCGGCTGCGGCGGGCGGCGCTCCGCGCTGCGCTGCACATTCAGCTGCGCCACGAGGCGCACGGGGCCGGGCAAGACGCGCGTAGGCAGCGGTCCCAGCCGGTACCGGAACAGTCCCCGCTCCATACGGTCGCTCCAGCTCGCCAGCAGCAGCCGGTCGAACCGGGAGGGCGCGGAGTCCGGGTCGCCCCAGCTGGCTGCCTGCAGCACGAAGTCCTCCTCGCCGTACACGAACTCCTCGGGGTTCGGCTCGCTCGGCTCCGCTCCCGCCATCGCCGTCATCTCCGCGATTGCGGGACCCGGGAGCCCGCCGTGTGCCCGGGCGGGCGGGGCTGGCTGTGCGGTGGGTGTGTTTGCCCCGCCCGGGGCGGGCAGTTGTCGCGGCAGCGGGCGAGTGACGCGCGGAGGGAAGCGGCGCCATGGGCGGCTCGGCCAGTCTGATCCCGCGGGACTTGCTGGGCGAGTACCAGGTACCGGTACCGGCACCGGGCCGGCTGCAGCGGGGGGCACGGCAGAGCGGCGCGGTCCCGGGGCGGAAGGTGCCCATGGCTGGGGTGCCCTGGGTCAGGCCTTGGCCCCCGTGCCGGCGCTGACCCGTGCTGTCCCCGCAGGAGCTGACGTTCCTGAGCAAGCAGGAGATCTTGCTGTAAGTACCGCCGGCCGGAATACCGTAAGTGGGGCGGGATGGAAGCGCGAACCCTGCCCCCCGTGCCCCGGCGCCAGCCCGGTCCCGCGGGGCCTCAGCCTCTGCCGCGGGGCACGGAGAGCTCCGGCCCTGCCCCGGGGCTGCCGTTCCGCCCAGCTGAGCTGGGAGGTGCCGGTGGCACTCCCTAGAAGCCGGTTGTGATGGGGCGAAGGTCCGCGGGTGCTGCTGGTGGCGCGGGCCGGGCCGGTGACGCCCTGACCAGCGGGGTAGGGGCTGGGGGCCGGCCCGAGCCCGCCGTGACCCTTCTGAAGCTCCGGACCCCGGGGTGGGTAGCAGATAGACCAGCTCCTCCGGCAGAGTTGGCAGGAGCTGTGGGAACAGCCACCCCGCCCTGGGAAGCGCGGCCGGTGCCCAGACGGGCTGCTGCCACCCCGCTCGCACCACAGAGCCGCTCTTTTTCTTGCCTCTTAAAGTGCCTACAAGAGGTTCAGTGAACTGCTGCCAAAGGAGGAGAGGGAGAACGCCTGCTCCGCGCGGGTTCCCAAGAGCCAGATCCTGACGCTGCCTGAGCTGCGGGTATGGTGCCTGGCAGGCGCGGGACACTGCTGCTCCCGGGTTATGGCCCCATGCACCCGCCACGGCCTCGCTGTGCCAGTGCTCTGTCCTCAGCTGTGCCAATAAAAAAGAGCTTCCTTGTCCCCACCGAGCAACTGAGGATCCCAGGGATACCTGCTGTGCCATGGAGGATCCCAAGGTTCCCTGCTGTGCAGGATCCTGGGGATTCCTGCTGTGCCACAAGGGATCCTGCTTATCCCTGCTGCACAGGGCTGCATCCCGGGAGGCACACTGGACAGGTTTGACCGTGCCATGGGTGATGGAGCAGTGGCAGAGTGGAGCACCTGCTCACCTGCTGGAGCAGCAGGCACAGCCCATGTGTGCCTGATGGAGCCAGCGTGGCCCAGCCCTGCCTGAGCCATTCCCGTGTCTACAGGCAAACCCCTTCCAGCACCGGATCTGCCATGTCTTCTCCACCTCAGAGACCAAAGATGACAGCATGTCGTTTGAAGACTTCCTTGATATGCTGAGTGTCTTCAGCGATTCTGCCACCTCTGACATCAAATCCCACTATGCCTTCCGCATCTTTGGTAAGGCCGGGGACGGGTGCTGTATTCTGGGACCCCTGCACCTTGAGGAAGCGAGAGCAAGGTGATGAATTGATGTTCAGGAGGGCTGGCAGTGCCCTTGGAGCAGCCACGGGGATGGTGGCTTTAGGAACTCCCTGGGGGAACAGCTGGTTTGGCATGGTGAGGTGCACGGAGTGGTGCAGTGCTGGTGCTTGTGACTCTCTGGGGTCACTGCGACCTTGCCAAAACCTGCCTTGTCTCTCCCTGCAGACTTTGATGACGATGGGACTCTGGACAGGAAGGACCTGGAGCAACTGGTGAACTGCCTGACAGGGCAAGGCGAGGAGTCCCGGCTGAGCAGCGCAGAGATGGAGCAGCTCATCCAAAATGTGAGGCCCATTGGCCGGGGCACAGGCACTGCACAGCCCCAGGCACAGAACTCACCTTTGATCTGCCCCCACAGATCCTGGAGGAGTCCGACATCGACAAGGACGGCACCATCAACCTCTCTGAATTCCAGCACGTTGTCTCCCGCTCCCCGGACTTTGCCAGGTGCGGGGGTCTCCAGAGGCTGCCTGGGGGTTCATCACCCTGGCTGCTCAGCTGGCACTGCAGCAGAGCTAGTGGTGGCGGGAGGGCAGGGCTGCCCTGTGCCAAGTCTGCCACAATGGCAGAGGGAACTGCGTCCCAGGCTGGCTCTGCGTCCCAGGCTGGCTCTACAGAGCCTCTCCTGCATGGGGGCTCCGGTCCCTGCAGCGCTGGGTGCTTGTAAACCCTTTGTGTCACCTAGCAAGCAGGTGCAGATGCTGTCATCTCTCTTGCAGCTCCTTCAAGATTGTCCTGTGAGCCCCGTGGCTGTCCAGCAGCGCTCCTCCAGCACTCCTCCAGTTCCTGCAGCTCTTTGTGGGCTCAGCCATTTCCTCTTTCAGGGAGCACAGGCCTGGCCCCTCAATGGCCTGGCTGTGCTGTAATGCCTTGGGCAGGATCCCTCCTGCCCCCCTCTCAGGTGCCTGCTTGGCAGCAGGGGGTCCCAGGACTCTGCCTCTCCTGCAGCCCCTCTGCTGTCCTAACACTAGAATTTGAATCCTTATGCATTCCAAGGGCAGCTCTGCAGCTGAGGGAGGAAGAGCTGCTCCTGCCTGGGGCCACTCTGCAGCAGCACAGCCCCTCTCTGCCCTCAGGACCAATTCCTATGTTGTGCCTTCCAGCAGCAGGCAGGGAGCTGCCTCCCCTGCCAGCCTCTTCCTGCCTCTCCTGTATTTCTGGGAGCCTCCCTGCTGCCACATGGATCCATTTCTCTGAGCAATAACCCAAATGTGCATCCTCTGAGCAATAACCAACATGTGGATCATTTTTCATGAGCAATAACCCAAATGGGGGTGCTTTCTCTGAGCAGTCACCCAAGTGTCACTGTACAGGTGCCACCCCGCAGCAGAGCTGTCCTCCCACAGCTGCGCTCAGAGCCTGCACTCCTCCTCCTCCTCCTCCTCCTCCCCTTCTCTCTTTGCCCTCCTCTGGCTCCAGCGCAGCAGCTGCTCTGCCGCCCTGGCCTCTTCCTCCCCCAGTCCCTGTGAGGACACAATTAAAGGGCTCTGGTTTCACCCTTGCTCTTTGCTGCCTTTGTCCGGCTGTGGGACGGGTGCCACGAGGCTGTTGGGGACATGGGCTCCTGCCAGGCCTCTCTGCTTGCGTGCCAGCCGCCACTCCAGGGGATAGGTTCCACGTCCAGCTCCACGACAGCCCTTTCCGTGGGCCACCTCCTTCCCTCCCTCTTCCACACTGGGATCCTTCTGGGCAGCACAAAGAGCTCAAGGCTCAGGCCAGAGGCACTGAGGGGAATCCTGGGCAGGCGAGTGGTACCATCACTGCAGGCAGCACCAGGGTCCCGTGTCCTTGTTCAGGCAGCGTCTCTGCCCTGGCCAGCAGCTCTGCCAGGACTGGTGTGGGGCCTGGGGTCCGGCTGGCCCACAGAGCCCCCATGCTGGGGCAAAGCTGATGGCTCTCAGGGCTCTGGTGTGGCTGTTTCTCACGCAGTGGCTCCTGCTCCTGGCACTGCCAGCCCTTCCAGCCCGCTGCCCCATGGTGCTGACAGTATCTGCCCGCCGAGGCCTGTGCCCCTGCAGCCCCAGGGCTGTGTCTGCTGGCAGCTCACCAGCCAACGCCTCCAGTGGCTTTTTTGATGTCCCAGAACAGGCTGTGCAGGAAGTTCAGTGCATGGGTCCAGCTGGGAGCAAGGCAGTGCTGGTCCCTCAGGGGAATCCTGCCTGGACACGCCAGCTCTGTGTGGAGCTCACCACTTCCCCCAGCCCTGTCCTGGCACTGCCGGTGCTTCCCAAAAGCAGCACCTCGCCCTCAGCCACCACAGAGTCACAGCAAGGAGGGATGGGGACAAGGACCTGATGCTCCCTGGGCAGGCAGTGGGTTCCACATGCAGCACAACACTGTGGTCCTGGTAAAGGAGCTGTCACAGCCTCTCTCCTGCTGGGGTCTGCTCCCAGCCTCAGGCACCAAAATTTCCTACTCCTGGTCACCTCTGCCTTCTCCTGTTTCTCATGGTGCCAGGATGGCATCATGCCATGGCTCTGCACTCCCCCACCACAGGGACTCCCTGCTCTGCCTGCACTACACTACCACAGCACGGGCCTCCAGGCACGGCCCCAGGACAGCCCAGGGCTGCCCGAGTGACAGCCTGCCAGTAGGTCACAGGGACTGCTGGCACAGCCCCGGGCAGTGTCCCTCCCCAGGCACACAGCCACTGTCCCTGCAGGGCCCCGTGTGCCCCGGCCCGGTGCTCAGCCAAGCACATGAGGAGGGGACTCCACAGACCTGATGGCCAGCAGTCCTCCCCTTTGAAGCCACGGGCAGCTTCCCCTGACTGCAGTGAGAGCTAGACATGGCTGCTCCCCATGGGGCCAACTGGGAGGGTTCTGGCCTAGGAAGGCACTCAGCCCTGCCGCACACAGACGTGTCTGAAGGACTTTATATAAAAACAACAGACGTCTCTGCACACGCACACGGGGCCGCGGGGGCGTCCCTGCCCACCCAGCGCAGGGGAAGCTGTTCCCAGCTCCCCTTCCCCGGACACAATTCACATTTTCCACATATTAAAAACGAACCGAGCACAGACACACAGCACATGCCGCGGGGCTGGCACCGCCCAGCCGCGCGTGGCCCTGGGTCCCACAGGGACGTCACAGTGAGTTGGGGCACGGGGGGTCTGCGGCCGCCCCCTCCTGCCCTCTGCATAGAGGGGGTCAGGGCCTGGCAGAGCCGGGGCTGCACCAGCAGCCTGAGCCAGGAGCCGTGTCTATCCCTGCAGCAGGGACGCGGGGCTGGAACCATCCTGCAGGTCCCTGGAAAGCGTGTGACACCCCTCACACCCACAAGTACCAAGGTGATGCCCAGGGAGCCCGCGAGGGTCTAGACCCCGCTGGCTGGCGGGTGCTGCCGCAGAGCGTGGGTGCCAGCTCTGGGCATGCACACACAGACAACACGGACCCTGGCAGCGGCGCACGGGCCGGCGAGGCTCAGCAGAGCAGAGGCAGTCGTGGGTGAGGGCTTGGCTCTCATGCCCGTCACACCACCGAGTCCTGGATCTCGGAGCCCAGGCGCACCCGGGGTCTTTGGCAGGCGGGAGACACCTCCACGAAGCTGTCACGGACGTGGAGAGGCCTCTTCTCTGACTCAGAGAAGGTGCGTGGGGGTCCTGGGGGCTCATGCACGGGGGTACTGACGATGTAGTTGTCCTGCAGGGCCTGGTAGCCCTTGTGCTCAGGAGCCGTGCTGGGCAGGCTGCTGCCATTCAGGGGCAGGCTCTCCACTGGCTTGCGGGGTGGCTTCTGGTGCCTGCTAGGGTCACCGGGCTCCAGCAGGGCCTTCATGCCGTCACGGTGCCGGTGCAGGACAAAGAAGGCCAGCACGAGGACGGCAGCAGCAAAGAGCACGCACATCACCAGGAACTCGGTCCAGTAGGTCTTGCCGTCCAGCCGTGCTGCGGCACTGCCCACCGCTGAGGTGCTCCGGGATGTGCTCACCGTCTCCAGGCTGTCACGGCCAGCAGCCACCTTCCTGCCAGAGTCTGCCGGCCCGAGGGCTGGCTCTTGCACGCCCACGCAGTAGCTGGCCATCAGCTTGCGGAATCCTTCCTCCAGCGACCAGCACTCATAGGTGCCTGCGCGCTCTGGGCTGCCCACCAGAATGAGGGCCCCGTCGGGCAGCACCAGGTAGGAGGCATTGACAGGTGCCCCGTTGTGCAGCCAGCGCCGTGAGGCCAGGTTGGAGAGCAGCCGGCACGGCAGCGGCCGCACGGCATTGGGAGGCAGCTGGATCTGCTGGCACGGGGTGCCTGAGCCTGCAGAGACAACCCATGGGAACATCAGGGAGGGCACCCCAGCTGTGGGCAGGGGCTGTTGGGAGTGTGGTGGAGCCCTTGGGACACGCACTCACACAGCAGCACCAGCAGGAGCTCACCTGGGGGCAGGAGGATGCGGGGACGGGGCTGGGAGGCATTGGCCAGCTGGCAGAGCCGCTCCGTGTCAGCATCCTCGATGTCCTGTGCCCAGAGCCTGGGAACAGAGCGAGGGCAGGGCAGTGGGGTGCCGTGGGCTGTAGGGGGATGGCAGAGGGTGCAGCACTTACTGTGGGTGTGCCGGATGTGGGGTGACCCTGCGGCAGGCACCCCAGCTCCAGGCGCAGAAGGGGTCCCGTGCCAGCACACATTCCCCACAGCTGCGGTATAGGCTGCAGTTGGCAAAGGGCACCTGGGCCACTGCTGTGTAGGTGGCTGCATAGACAAGGCCCTGCGGGAGGGGACACGCTGGGGTCAGCGGGGTGGGCTCCTGCACACCCCTCCCTTCCCAGGTCTCTCTCCCCCAGCCCATAAATAGAGCCTGCCCCAAGCAGGCTGAGCCCCCAGTGCCCCCCTTGCCCTGGCTCCTGCCTGGTCCTGGTCCAGCAGCAGCTGGAGAATAGGCTGCCCGTCAGGGAAGAGGCGGATCTCCTCAATGATGTGCACACCGTGGTTCACCCGCACAGCCTTGTGCAGCCGCCCGTCGTCTGCAAACAGAGGGGCTGTGCTGAGCAGGGCCGGGGTGCACGGCACAGCCCCTGCCCCGCAGCGCCTGCCTGCACCCACCTGTGCCCAGGAAGAGCACGTCGTAGGTGCCGTGCAGGCCCTGCGCGCGGTGCACGCCGATCTGCTGGTAGCGCCGGCGGCTCTGCAGCAGCAGCGGCTGGCTGCGCACGGGGCTGTCCATCAGGAAGTGGTCCTTGATAAAGTTCAGCACCCGATCCGGCATCTGCAGCGATGAATTGATCTTCAGGTGCCGTGTGTGGCTGGTGATGCACTGCAGGGAAAGGAAGGGGCTCAGAAGGGCCTGGGGAAGTGGGTGGGGCACTGCTGTGGCAGCCATTGGGACCAGGAGAGCAATGGGGCAGCGCTGTGTCCTGTGCTCGGGCAGGTGCCAAGGGCCACCTACCGTGCCTGGCCGGGGCTCTGGCACGGGGCTGGTGTCCGTGTACCACTGCTGCGTTTCGCGGTTCACCTCCTTGTAGAGCCCGCCGAAGGCGCGCTGCACGCTGCGCATGGGGAAGGCGCACACGGCCGAGCTGCCCAGTCCACCCTTGCTCCTGGTGAAGAGAGGCAGAGCGCGTGGCGAGATCAGACCCTGGTTCTGCCGAGCCTCCCGTGCTGCCCTGGCTCCCCACCACTCACCACTGCGAGGTGAAGACGCCGTAGAAGAGTGTCTCCCTCCAGCGCAGCTCACCCGGCGTCAGCACAAACATGTCCTGCAGCACGTTGAAGGGGAACCCGTCCTCAGGGTGTGAGCAGAGCAGCTGTGCCTTCAGGAAGGTTGTCCAGCGCCGCTGCAGCACGCGCTCCCCGCCCTGGTCCCCCTGCACGGCACAGCGGGTCAGGGCGCGGCGCCGTGCCCACGGCCGCAGGGAACCCCACGCGCTGAGTGAACGGAGCAGGGGTCCAGGCACCAGGGGCTGGAGATCTGCAGGATGGTCCCACTTCCCCCCATCCCAGTGGTGACTCCCACCCCAGGCACAGCCCCCACACGCCCCTGCTGCTCTATGCCCACCTTGCACACGCGTGCGATGCGGGAGACAATGGTGTTCTCAAAATAGTCAAACTCCTTCCCGGTCTCACTGAAGAAGAAGTAGACCTTGTCGTCGTCGCCCTCAGGGTTGCCGGCAGGGAGGCTCTCCCGCAGGTAGGCTGAGCCCACGAACGCTGGGTCTGGGGGCACAAGCACCCTCAGCACTACTGGCCCCATCCCTGGCCTCCCACACAGAGGGGGAGAGGGACCCCGAGCCGCCGTGCCAGCCCCAGCACCCACCTTGCAGCCAGTTGAGGGAGTTCTCGGTCTTGAGGGCGATGCGGCTCTCCTGGCTGCGGGAGATGGTCGGCTCATTGCCCTGGAAGTTGCTGACAGTCCCGGCGTAGAGCTCGCCATCTGCCAAAGACACGTTCCCGCTGGGACCCGCCACATGCCACCAGCACGGCCCCGCTTCCCGCTGGGGTCTGTGGCAGCCTGGCCTTGGCTCAGCTTGGCCGGGCAGACGCAGGGAGGGGGAGGCACAGGGAGGGGGGGCGAAGGTCCCAGGGCACTGCAGGGAGGGTGAGGGTCCCGAGGCAGCACAGGGAGGAAGGGTGAGGGTCCCAGGGTGTCGTGCCTTACCGACCATGACAGCTGTGGAGCGGTACTCAGGGTCAAAGGGGCAGCGTCCCTTCCCATCCTCCATTACCACCTTCCCCGACGCGTCCCGCTCCAGGCTGAAGTGCTGCACATTCTGCAGCAGGATGGGGCTGTGAGCCAGCAGCACTCGTCCCAGTGCCAAAGACCCCACTGCAGGGCCCTGCTGGCATGGGGGACCTGGGGGGCTCCTGTTCCTGTACTCACGATGTAGGCGCAGGCTGGGCTAAAGGCGCAGGTCCCACAGGTGTACAGGTGGGTGCTGTTCAGCTGCAGCAGCAGCTTGATGTAGTTGTGACAGTCCCTCTGTGGGGGTCAGAGGACCCAACTCAGCCCTTGGCTCAGCTGTCTCACCCACACCCACTCTGCACAGGGCACTGCCCACACCCACCACAGCCCCCCGATGCCTGCTGGCAATGGGGCTCACCTGGGGGTCCTTGCCCTTGAACACACACTGCCTCTTCTTCTCCTCATCTGCACTCCACAGCAGCTGTGGAGAAGGGACAGTCACTGGGAGCCCACCCCCTCCCCAGCTGGTCCACGCACGCCCTGCTTGGGCTTGTTCATAGCAACCACATCCTCCCCACCTCCAACATCCTGCTCTGGGCCAGTTGCCCCTGAATGCATGATGGCTCACACAGACCCAAAATGCTGATGGGGAGGGGATCCCCTGCACTCCAGCTAGTTGGGTGCCCCCCCCTCCCCAAGGGCTGCCCAGCCCATCCCTGGGCTCACCCTACGAACTGGGGAGCTGGGCTGAAAGTTGCTGGTGTTGAGGGTGAGGAGCAGTTCTCGTGCCCCCAGGTAGAGGGTCCCACCGTCCGGGCTCAGCAGGAGGGCTGTGTAGTTGGACACACCAGGTGCCTCAAAGCGCCACACTACTCTCTCGGCCGAGTCTGTGGGACAAGAGGGACAGGCATCAGCCTTGTGCTGGCACCTGACCCCCAGGACCCTGCACCACAGCTGCTCCTGGCCCCTCTGCCCAGCACCTTGGCCATGCCACCCCCCCGGAGCAGCCAGGGCCACACCTGGCTCTGCCCACACTGGCAGACACACGTGGCACCACACACTGCAGCGAACTGTGCAGGACCACGATAGTGCCCGAGGGCACCCACTGGGCACAGCCGTGTCCTGGCCCTGAGGATGCCACAACAGCTGCCTAGCACTGGGGCAGCTGCCAAGCCACATCCAGCCTTAGAGCTCAGCCCTGTAGCATGGGAGGCTGAGCCCAGCCCAGGGCCACAGGGACCCCAACCTCACAGCAGGGGGAGATGAGTGCTGGGAGTATCTTCCTGCCCCAACCCACAGGCCTCAGCCTTTCCCAGCCACAGGGCTCATCCCGTGCTGCGGGTGCTGGATGTGGGCTCAGCCCGGTGCTGTCCACACTGGCCCGCGGGGCTCAGCCCGTGCCGGACACGGGCCAGTGGCCATGCTGAGTCAGGGAGTGCCCGTCCTGTCCCGTCCTGTCCCGTGTGGGTGGCCTGGCCCCGGAAGCCCTTCCTCCTCTCCTACCGCCGCTCTGAATCAGATGGGCCTGGCTGTGTGAGTGGGACACGTCGGGCTGACTCACGCTGCCAACTCCCTGACACTCTGGGGAGTCCCTGACCTCCCCCAACCCCTGCTCCCAGAGTCCCACCTAGATAAGCTCCTGCCAGGCCCTGCCTGGTGAGAGTCAGTGTGAGGGAGCGAGGAGCTGTGGGGCAGTGGTGCTATGAGGTGGGACCCCATGGCTCTCACCTCCCATTGCTCCACAAACCCCAGGTGCCTCCGGATGGGGCAGCATCTCCCCCATTCTGGGGGGCTCAGCTGGCCCCAGCACCAGCCCAGCTCTCCCACAGTGGTGGAGAGAGGAGGAAGCTGATGCCCCAGGGCATCCCCGTGAGGGGCCTGTACCCTAGTGGTGGGGTGATGCCACCCGTGGTGGGCACGGCAGCGGAGGGGCAGCGGGGCCCCTGTGCCTTGCAGAGCTGTGCCGGCGTGGGGAGCTAGCTGCTGGTGTGGCTGCCAGCGACCTGTCAGGACAAGACCTGCTTCTTCCAGACAAACCTGCTGCAGGCACATCCAGTGCTCCCAGGGGAGCAGCTCCCAGCTCCTCCCTCCCACCAACCGCAGCCCCACGTGGCCGCGCTCCATGGGAGCCACCACCGGGCACACACTGGCCACTGGCCCGTGCTCCCTGCCCAGCTCCTCCCGCACCGCTGGGGTCCAGGCCAGGATCCCCAGGCACTGCCCGTGGCTGCAGCCCCACAGCTCCCGCAGCCTTACAGGTGTGCAGAGCGCAGGGCAGAGCCAGTCTGTGCAGGCAGGGCCAGGCAGTGTGGCTCAACACGGCACAGCACGGCGTGGCGTGATGCCGAGCTGGTTGTCTCACTGGGTCCCGGCCTCCCGTCCAGCTCAGCAGGTCCCACATCTGCTGGAGCCACCACGGCTGTGGCCAGCGGTCATGGGAGCATGTGGTGGGGCCACATCTACACCAAAGAGCTGCAGCATGCTGAGCCAGGGAGCTCGCAGCTGCCCAAACCACGGCACCCTCCCAGGCCAGCCAGCACAGGACGGGATGGGCCTTGCTGGCCGGCAGCAGCTGGATCCAGCCACCTTCTGGCAGCACAGCCGTGGGTGGCTCCCCCACACAGCACAGCTGCCAGGGCTGAGCCCAAGCAGTGTGCCCCACGGCTCGCCCAGACTGTGCCAGCTGCTGGGGGGCTCTGCAGGGCAGCAGGGGGCTGCAACCAGGCCCCCCACTTGTTACAGTTCTGCCTGGCCTAGCACCCTCCCAGACGTCCTTCCTTGGCCCCTGCCCAGTGCAGCCCCCAGCACTCTGGGGCCATGCAGCTGACAAGTGCCTGCAGTGGGGCTCAGAGCTGTCTGGAGCTGAGCACTGCACAGCAAGGGGCAGTGGCGTGTCCCCCACCCCAGGGACACACTGAGCAGGGAGGGAGCCCACGGGCAGAGTCTCCCGGCCGGCTCAGCCCACCCCATCTTGCACAGAACACGGCCGCCGCCACTGCTCTGCTTGCAGAGGCACAAGCACCCCTGGGTGCCCCAGACACACCCACCCTCGGTGCGGGTCTGGACACAGGGGTGCGTGTCCCTACGGCCCGCAGCATCCCCGGGGCTCTGCCCCAGCCCTTGCTCCGTGTCCCGCGGACAGAGGGTTCCCCGTGTCCTGGGGAGCCGGCGGGGCTGTCACACGGCGTTTCCACCCCGGGGGGACGCGGGACGCTCCGCGGCCCCGGGGGAGACGCCAGCCGGAGCCCTCGGCGGGGGCTGACTCCCTTCCCCGGTGCCGGCGGACCCTCACCCACCGAAGGTCAGCGGACACTCACCGTAGGGGAGGCTGACCCGCGGGACAGGCTCCGGAGCCGCCGAGAGCAGCAGCGCCGCCAGGACCGGCAGCACCGGCCGCGCCGCCATCCCGGACCGAGCCGCGGGGCTCCGCCGCGGCCGCGAAGCCGCCCGGGCGCTGCAGACCTGCGGGGAGAGAAGGGGCTCAGAGGCTCGGTACGGTACGGCCCGGCCCCCGCCGGCCCGCTCCGCCCCGCCCGCCCCGGGGCTGCCCGCCCGCCGCTCGGCACCGGGAGTAGCAGCCACGGTCGGAGCCCCGCCCGCCCGGACCGAACCGGCCCCGCCCGAGCCTTACTGATCTGTCCCCGAGCTGTACCCAGCAGTTCCCGGACGCAGCGATCCGCCCGAGCCCCCAGCCCCGCCGGTGGCCCGGGCGCTCGGAAGAGGAGGCGGGCGGCTCCCCGTCGGTACCGCCCCCACGCCGCCCCAGAGGGACCCGGCCCCCGCCCCCGCCCCGCGGCCGTCACGGTCCGGAGGGGACGGGGCTTTGTCCCCGGCGCTAGCGGCAGCTGGGGACTCCCTGCAACCTCCTCCATCCCCGCGGCAGGGAAAACCGGTGCGCCCGGTATCCGGGGGGTGGTCCAGGACGGGCTGGCTGGGAGTGTATCTTGCCGTCCCCGGAAAAGCTGTCCCGGGGATGTCCTACTGTCCTGGGAACAGCTCGGCCCCATGGCTGATACCAGAGCCGCCCCCTTGCCCCTCAGCCCCTCAGCTGTGCCCCACGGCCACTCTGCTGGGGCTGGGGGCTCTGGCCGGCACCGCCCAGCGCCCCCTGCCCTCCCTCGGGAGCCGTGGGGTACCACGGAGTGCCTGAGCCAGCCCCACCACGGGCAGACCTGGCCGGCACCGGTGTCCCCTCAGGTAGCACTGGGCACAGGCGACACATCCCTGCCAGCCCCTGTGCTCGTCCCGGGGGTCCCGGTGTGGCCGTGCCGCCGAGCAGGTAGTGCTGGGCAAGGTCCTCTGCCTGGCCCTCGGGGGGCTCTGACCCTGGCTGGGGTGTAGGGAGGGCTCACAGCCCCCACAGCCCTCAGCACACTGCCCACTCGGCCAGCAGCTCCCACACAACTGTTATTAATGCCAACTCCTTATATCACCATGGCAACGGGGATGGGGGACTGAGGGATGGGGTCTCGGGATTCCCCTGCAGTAGGCAGCTCTCCTGGGGCCAGGGTACCCAGCGCTGCCCTCCCAGTGTGGGGCAGAGCTTCCCACGTCCTTCTTGGTCAGTCCCAGTCCTGGACTGTAATGGTGGGACCCACTGAGAGCCCCCTGCCCAGGACAAACGCTCCCCACGCTTCCGGGACAACTGTATCCATACTCCTTGGATGCCTCTGCCCACACTCTTGGGACAGCTGTGCCCACACTCCCACACTCTGCCCACTTGGCACTGCTGGGCAGTGCCCGCTCACAGGCCATACCTGATGTCCAGGGGCTGGGGCTGTGGCGTGCCCCTCTGCCCCAAATCGACCTTGCTCCCTTCCTGTCCCACTGTTCCCGCTGCTCTTGATGGAGCCCGATGTTCCTTCCCAGGCCTGGGACAGCCCCACAGCTCCACCCCAGCCTTATCAGCAGCACCCTTTGCCCGGGAAGTGGCACAGACGGACAAGGGCTCGACGTCACCCAGCCAAGCAAGTGACCCTGAACGGGGTGGGAGCAGGCACTCACCTGCAGCCGTGCCCCCTGCCCCATGCCACCTCACGGCATCTTGGGGGGCTCCAGGAACCTGGCTGTCACCTGTCCATGGCCGTGGTAGTGTTGTGTCAACACCCCGGTGCGATGGCATGCAGCGAGGATGGGAGCCCCAGTGGGGAGGGCAGCTGCTCTGGGGTGAGCAGGGAGGGCAGGAGGGAAGGGAAGGGGCAGGCAGGGAGGAAAAGGAGGGCAGAGCAGGCAGGGAGGGAGGGCAGGACCAGGCAGCAGAACCAGGCCAGAGCCTGTGCCTTTAAGCACCGCTCCAGCGCTGCTGGCAGCCAGGGCTGTTTACGCCAAACTCCCATTTATCTCCCGTCCTGCCCACGCAGCTGCCAGCGGGGCAGCGCCGGGGGCACCCGCAGCACCCTGCCCCGCTCTGCACTCGCGCAGGCCTGTGCGTGCCCCACGCCCTGCTGCAGGCGTTGGCACGCATCAGCGCGGCGGCCGTGCCACCCTCCCTGCCCACTGCCGGCAATGGGGAAACCTCTCTGGGCGTTTGGGCAGCACCAAAACCTGTGGCCTGGGGTCAGCAGCAAGGTGGGGCGGTGGTTTCCGCACCAAATTCCCAGGCCAGCGCCCGCCACCCCGTTCCCACTGGCAGTGGGTGCCTGGGAAGGCGGTGATGGAACCGGGAGCTGCTGCTGTCTGCAGAGAGCAGGGACGGGGCTGTGGGTGCCTCGCCGCTGCTGCGACTGCTGCCCACCTTCCTCTGCAGCCTGCACGGCTGGCAGCACGGGCACGGCCCCTGCTCGGGGACCCGCGCCCGGCTCCCAACACAGCCCCCACGCCCGGGCTCTCCCCACCTTCCGGGGCTCACACGCACGCCCCCGGCTCGGCTGGCTGCTGGGAGCTGCCAGACAGCAGCCTGCAGCCCCTCCTCTCAGCCACGCACACGCCGAGTGTGTGAGCACGCATGCATGCACACCTGCAGTGCGCGGCTGCGGGCCCCGCACAGTCACACAGATGCTCCGGCCCCAGCTGCTCCGCGCCCGCAGATCGCGGCTCTCCCTGCAGCGGGGACACCCGGCTCCCCTTTGCTGCGTCCTGACAGCCTCCTGGGAGGGGCCTCAAGCGGGACGAGGGGCTGGGGCAGCCTCTGGCCCGACAGCCTGACCGGGCTCCCCACGGGACCCCGGGGCAACCCCCGTTCCCCGTGTACTGGCCGTGACACCCTGCCTGAGCCAAGGGCCTCCCACGGGGCAAGCTGGGCTGCCCCCTGCCTCTCTGACCCTACTGCCAGGACCTCCTGGCTGGGGCGCCGGTGCTGTGTGATGGTGGCACACGGCCAGCCCCCCACTGCGTCCCCTTGGCCCTGGCAGGGCGCTGCAGGGCTCCCAGGGCACCGGGGACCCCACAAGACACACCTGTCTCATTGCTCCCATCGCTCTTGCACGATGGCAGAGTCAGTTCTACCACAGGGTATCCCCACAGTCCACCTGTCCCCTGAGATGCCAACCCCTGCCTGCACCCCGCACTGCCTGCCTGGGGAGATGCAGGACACACGGGGTGCTGCCCTGGGCCCCCACTCCTTGTTGGGCAGCCCTGGCACAGGGCAGGGGAGAGCCAGCAGGAACTCCAGCCAGTGAGCACCCTTGGGGGCCAGCGAGGTGGTGGACTCCGAGCACAGGCATGTCAGCTCCCTGGAGTGCAGGAATGGAGGGTCCAGGCTTAGGGATGGGTGCTCCCTTCCCAGCCAGTCCTGACTCTGCAGAGCCCAAATCAGCACTGGTCTCCTCAGCCCCACGGCACCCTTGGTCCTGTGGCACCCTTGCTACTCTTGTCCCGGTGCCCCATGGGGTCAGAAGGGGTGCCAGCCCCCAAGCTGCCCCAGGCCCAGCCAGAGCAGGTACTAGGGCCCAAAGGGTGACCCAAAAGCCCATGGGACCCCGACCCTCCCTGCACCCCAAGACCGGGGGCTGCCTGGGCACCGGGGAGGTGCTGTGGCCACATGTCTGGGACACACAGCACGTGTGCACCCCACGGGTGTCCACGGCTCATCACACATGTGGGGACACGCTGCACACATGTGGGGACACGCTGCACACACGCACGTCCGAGTCCTGAGCGTGCACTAACACGCCTCCCCGTGAGCAGCCTGTGACGCCCGTCCCGAGCACCGTGTGCGCACACCCGGCACATGTAAACACACGCAGAGAGGTCACGGGGTGTTCACACCCTGGGCGGCAAACACACGCCTGGGAACAGGCTGTGGGAATGGCCCCCGGTGTGCCTGCACCCCGCACACACACACCACACACACACACACCACACACACACACACACACACACACACACAACACATACACAACACACACACAACACACACACAAAACACACACACACAACACACACAAAACACCACACACAACACACACACTCAACATACACACACAGACACAACACACACACAACAAACACCACACACAACACACACAAACCACACACACCCACCACACACACACACCACACACACACACAACACACCCACACAACACACCCACACAACACACACACAGGCACACTCACCAGCTCAGACTCACACAGGCACACCCAGGTGCACACACACAGAGTCACGCAGTCACGCACTCGCACGGGCACACGCGCACGTTCTCACACTCACACGCGCTCCCAGCCCGTGCACGCACACGCCCCTCGGGGACCTCCGTGCACGTGCACGCGCCGCCCCTCGCGCAGCCCTGTGCACGCGCACCCGCACGGAGCCGCCCGTGCACGCCCCTTGCACACGCACGCCCGTTGCACGCTCGCTCCTCTCGCACGCATCCCGCGCCCGGTGCTCCCCCCGCTGCTCACCCGCTCGGCGGCTCCGAGGCGCGGCGGGAGCCGCAGGCACCGGGGGCGGCTCCGGGGTGTTTCCCCCCGCGGCGGTGCGGGGCGGTGCGGGGGCGGCTCCGGGGGGCTCCGCCCGCAGCACAACAAAGGGCTGGCCCGCCCCTCCCCGCCCCGGCCGGCCCCGCCACCGCGCTGGGGGCCCCGGGGGAGCAAGGGCCGGGGGCGGCTGCTCCTGGCTGGGGAGTCATCCCCGCTTCTGGGAGTGGGAACTGGAGGGGCCCGTCTCTGCCCCTCACGGTTTCTGGGATGGCACCGGCCCTAAAGGGGTCATGCTGGTGTGCCCAGGACTGCGTGTTTCAGCACCAGCACACTGAGGGACTTCCAGCACCGTGGGGCTGTTGGGGAGCCTGGTTTGGGGGGCAGCACCCACTGGGGGCCCCTCCTGGGGGTCCTTCCTGGGCGTGCCTGGTAGCAGGGGTGGCTATGGGGACACCTAATGCCTGTGCACACAGCCCCAGGCAGCATGATGAGATCCTTGTGGTGATAGCCAGCTCAGGGAGTTTTGGGGTAATTCATGGGTCTGGGCACCTCACGGTGACACGTGGCTCTGTGGGGTTCAGGGATACCACGGCCATGGGTGTGCCCCAGTGGCACACTCGGAGCTGGTGGCTGGCAGCTGGGTGTCAGAGGTGCCCAGAGCTGCTGGGGTACTGAAACACTGGCTGTGCTGGGCAGGCACGAGTGCCCAGAGGGGTCCCAGGCAGGGTCATGCTGGCAGCCCCAGGAGGTCGGATGGTTGCCCAACAGCCCCTAGTCCAGCCTGCAGGCCAGCAGCTCTGGGCAGCGCTGGGGTTCTTGCATTTGTGGGCAGCACAAGGAAACACGGCCACTGTCGGCCCCTCGGTGCCCCCTGCATGGGCAGACAGGGCAGCCTGTGGGCAGCAGGAAACACACGGAGGCCCCGCACCGTGTCCTTGTTCATGCTCTGGCTGGGTCCTGAACCTGCAGGACCTGTGACTCCCTGAGGTCCTGGCCCCACAGCCAGCCCTGCCAGCACTCTCATGTCCCCAGGGCGGCCACGCTGGGGACACTGGAGTGGCACAGCAGAGAGGGCGGCTGGGCTGTGGCCAGGGATGAACGGGTGGTGCCTTTGTTTGGGGCCTTCCCTGGGCCTGTGCCACATGGCCACTGCTGTCCTTTCCTGGCGGGGGGACTGCTGCTGTGCTGGCCTGACCTCGTCCTGCCAGCGCCGCGGTCACTGGGCGGCTCCAACCGCGGGGCCAGGGCCAGGGCAGCCAGGGGGGCACCGGGGCGGCGGCCAGGCCAGGCCAGGCAGCCCCTGAGCGGGGCTGGCGTGTGGCCGCGGGGCTGGCGTGTGGCCGCAGGGCTGCTGGCAGCACGGGCTGGGCGGAGGGAGCAGGGACACCCAGGACCCCGGACCACTGCTGGCCCCCCCGCCACTGCGGTCCCGCGGCTCCTGCTCTGGTTAATGTTAAAGCCAGGCAGACGTCAACGACTGCCGCAGCTCCTCCAGCCCCTCCGCTGGGGGCTGCCAGCTCCAGGGCTGTTTTTCCTCCTGGAGCAGGCTCTGCCCGTCCCATGTGGCTAAAAAAAGCCATCGGCTTGGCTGGGACAGCAGGACAACAAATTCCCAGCCCGAGCAGCCTCCTGGCAACCCTGGCACACCCCATGCACCTTCTCGGGGTGCCCCTGCTGTGCATCACCCCCGTCGTCGGTCGTCATCGTCATTGTCGTCGTCCTCCTCCTCCTCCCCACGCGGGGCCAGGCGAGGTGAAGGTCCCCGGTGGAACAGTGGCAGTTGCCCTTGTCCTGCTGGATCCAGCTGCCGAGTCACGCGCCAGCCATCAGCAGGGACGCCGGCTTCCATGTAGGGTCAGGCTATGTCTGCGCGGCCCCAGCCCCGCTGTACCCCCCCAGCTTCACGCGGGGTTTTGCAGTCGGGTTTGGTCCCAGTTCTATGAGGGTTTTTACAGCTGGGTTCAATCCTGAGGATGTCTGGTACCGGTTACACGAGGGGTTTTGCAAGTGGGTCTGGTCCCGGGGGGCGGGGGCATTGCCAGTTCCACGAGGGATTTTAAACCTGTGTCTGACCCCCAGGTTTCACTCCTGGTCCCATGCAGGGTTTCGCAGCTAGGTCTGGTCGCAGGGGGATTTGTTCTCTGTTCCACGAGGGGATTTACAACCGGCTCAGGTTCTGGGGGAATTTGGTCTGTGATTCCTGTGGGGTTTGGCAACCGAGTCAGATTCCAGGGGGCTTTGGTCCAGAACCCGCGCAGAGTTTCACAGCTAGATTTGGTCCTGGGCCAAATCGGGCCTGGTCCCCATTCCACACGCATTTTAACAGACGGGTTTGATCCCGGGGGGCGGGGTTTGGTCCTGGTTCCACGCGTGGTTTGGCCGCTTATCCGTAACGCCGACGTACCCAAGGATGCAACATCCCTTTGGTGGGAACGGGGACCGCTGCGGATCGCGGCCGCCCTGCGCTCTGGCACCGGGCTGGGGATGCAGCACCGGCCCCGGCCCCACCGCGGGACCCCGCGCGGGCCCCTCCGGAGCTCTCGCGGGGCCCCACGAGGGGAGCCGGGGTCTGTCCCGCCCCGGGGCGGGGAGAACCGCGCCCCCGTGTCCGCCCCGTCGCGTCCGCCCACGCCATGGCCGCCCGTTACCTCCGCGCTGCCCCGGCGCTGCGCCGCCTTGCCCGCTGCCCGCCGCCCGCCGCCGGCGAGCAGCAGCGCCGGCACTGTGAGTGGGGACACCCCGGGGGGAGCCCTGCGTGCGCTCGGGGCCGTGCACGCCACGGGCGGGCTGCGCTCCGGACCCACGGGGGGGCGGCTCGGATTCTTTTGGGGGGCGGTGTCTGAAATCGTATCCGGACTCGGGCTTGCTGACCGTCCGCGGGGCTTTGCGGACCCACGCCGGGTTTTGTAGCTAGGTCTGGTCCTGGGGGGTTTGGTCCCGGTTCTACAAGGGGTTTCACAGATGAGTTCGGTCCCAGAGGAATTTGGTCTCGGCTCCACGTGGCGTTTTGCACCCCAGCTCGTACCTGGTCTGAGCCTGGTGGGAGGGATTCGTTCAACGTCCCGGACCAACGCGGGATTTTCCCCCCCGGGAGAGTTCACTCCTGGTCCCGGTGCCAGGCAGAGTTTTTTTGCCTGACAATGCTCCAGTCCCACTCGGAGGGGGTCACCTCTGCTCTGGGTACCACGTGAGGTTTTACAGCCTGATCCACAGACAAGTTTGGCACCCAGAGGAGTTTAGTCCTGGTCCAGGATCCACACAGGGATTTGCACCCCGGTTTGTGCCTGAGTCTGGCCCCAGGGGACTGCACCTGCTCCTGGTTCTGGTCCCGTTCCTGATCTCGGTGAGGTGTTACAGCCTGGCTCGCACGCGGATGCCGCTCTGACAGGAACGTGTCCCTATCCCTGTCCCCCTCACGTGGCGGGTTTTGCACTCTGACCCCCACTCCAGCAGTGTTTTTCCCAGTAACTGGCCAGACCCCAGCGGGGCTTGCCCCTGACCTGTACCTGCCCCTCAGCCAGGGTGGCACCCGCACAGGTGTGGAGCTGTGGGACCAGGGGTGCACCCCTAACACCCCCCCCGCTCTCCAGATGCCGACAAGCGGATCAAGGTGGCAAACCCGGTGGTGGAGATGGACGGGGATGAGATGACGCGAATCATCTGGGCCTTCATTAAGGAGAAGGTGATGGGGTCGTGCCCCCGGGACGGGCGGGTGCCACAGGCGGAGCTGGGGGGTTGTACGGGGAGCGGGTGATCCCTGTGCTGCCCTCTGTCTGTCCCTCCCGCCTCTGTCCCTCTGTCTGCAGGAAGCAGGTCGTAAAATCGGCACAACTACCAGAAGGAGTGTTTAAGTGAGGCGGTCCCGGGCAGCGGGAGCTGCCTCACGCCCAGAGGCCTATTCAGGGCAGGGGGGATGATCAGGCCAGCAGAACCATCTTGGCCAGGGGGGACCATCTTGGGCAGGCAGCCAGGCTGGGCCAGGGGCGGTGCCAGGGCTGGCCATGCCGCGGTGCTGCTCCCCAGGCACCCCATTCCGACACTCTTCTGGCCCCTCAGCTCATCCTGCCCAACGTGGATGTCCAGCTAAAATACTTTGACCTGGGGCTGCCACACCGGGACAAGACGGATGACCAGGTCACCATTGACTCAGCGTTGGCCACCCAGAAGTACAGCGTGGCTGTCAAGTGTGCCACCATCACGCCTGATGAAGCCAGGGTGGAAGGTGGGCAGGGGCAAGGGGCCGAGCGCCCATCCCAGTGCGGGGCTGCTGAGCCTCCTGTCTGTGCACAGCCCCCTGGGGTCAGCAGTGCCTTCCCACTGCCAGCTCAGGTTTCCAGTGGGTCGGGCACTGCACCATCCTCAGTGCTGGATGTGCCCCTCTCCCCACCCTGGGGGCTCATGGGTGCTCTGGGGACCCCGTGGCCCTGGGACTGGGGATACACTGACCTCTGCCCTGTGCCAGTCATGATCTCATGCTGGCTGTCCCTCCCCTTGCAGCAGGGTCTGGCAGCAGCCTGTGGCACAGTGCAGCTGGGTGCTGGCAGGAGCCATGTGCTTCAGGGGGGCTGGGGGGTCATTCAGGGGTCCCATCTGCACGCCCCACAGAGTTCAAGCTGAAGAAGATGTGGAAGAGCCCCAACGGCACCATCCGAAACATCCTGGGGGGGACGGTCTTCCGGGAGCCCATCATCTGCAAGAACATTCCTCGTCTGGTGCCCGGCTGGACCAAGCCCATCACCATTGGCCGCCACGCCCACGGTGACCAGGTGGGCCAGCGCAGGGGCCGGTGGCGTGCGGCCGGCCAGCAGCTGCCTCAGTCCCTGCCTGACGCTCTGCCCGGCCCCCCACAGTACAAAGCCACCGACTTCGTGGTGAGCAAGTCCGGGACATTCAAGATGGTCTTCACGCCGAAGGACGGCAGCGGCTCCAAGGAGTGGGAGGTGTTCAACTTCCCCGGCGGCGGCGTGGGCATGGGCATGTACAACACGGACGAGGTACGGCTGGGGCCGCAGGGGGCCCTGCAGGGCAGCCGTGCCGCCCTGGGGGCGATGCCAGGCTGAGGGACAGGGTCCCACGAGGTTTGCACGCTTCCCTTGCAGTCCATCTCTGGCTTTGCGCACAGCTGCTTCCAGTACGCCATCCAGAAGAAGTGGCCGCTGTACCTGAGCACGAAGAACACCATCCTCAAGGCCTATGACGGGCGCTTCAAGGACATCTTCCAGGAGATCTTTGATAAGTATGGCCCTGGGGCGGTCTGGGCTGTTTAGGGGGCTGTCCTGGGGGTGCTGGCAGCGAGACCCACCTGGGGTGAGCGTGGCTGACCCCCGGCCCGGGCTCCCAGGCACTACAAGACGGAGTTTGACAAGCTGAAGATCTGGTACGAGCACCGGCTCATCGACGACATGGTTGCCCAGATGCTGAAGTCCTCCGGCGGCTTCGTCTGGGCCTGCAAGAACTACGACGGGGATGTCCAGTCAGACATCCTGGCCCAAGGTGGAGCAGGGCAGGGTGTGGTGGACTCTGCACCATCACCCCTGGGAGCTGTCCTGACCCCCGTCCCACCGCAGGGTTCGGCTCCCTGGGGCTGATGACCTCTGTCCTGGTGTGTCCGGATGGGAAGACCATTGAGGCCGAGGCCGCCCATGGCACTGTCACCCGCCACTACCGGGAGCACCAGAAGGTGGGCAGGCTCTGCCAGTGAGCAGAGCCTGTGGGCTGCCTGTGCCAGGCTGCCCGTGCCAGGCTGCCCACAGCAGACAGCTGACCTCTCTCTGTGCAGGGACGACCCACCAGCACCAACCCCATCGCCAGCATCTTCGCCTGGACACGTGGCCTGGAGCACCGGGGCAAGCTGGACAGTAACCCTGAGCTCATCAAGTGAGCAGGGTGGGGTGGGATCCCCGGGTGGGGGTCCCTGCCAGCAGCTGCTCTGGTGGCAGGGCCCGTGGCACCAGCCGTGCTGGAGCCCCGGTGCTGCCGTCCCCAGGTTTGCGCAGACGCTGGAGAAGGTTTGTGTGGACACCGTGGAGAGCGGGACGATGACCAAGGACCTTGCTGGCTGCATCCATGGCCTGGCCAAGTATGGGTGGTTCTCAGGGCAGAGCAGCCCCCTGCACTAGGGCAGCGTGGCTGCACGGGTGACCGTGCGGGCGGAATGACCCTGCAGGGTGGCCACAACAACAGCACAGTGACCACAAGGACGGGCTGGCCCTGCAGGGCAGCCACAAGGGTAGGAAAGTGACCAGGAGCTGGCTGTGCACAGTGGCCACAGGTAGCTACTGGCCTCTCTGGACAGTCCCCAGGGCCTCGGGGTGGCTATTCACAATGGATTGGGTTGGGCAGGGCCACATCCTGGACCCAGGGCTGTGGTGCCTGTGGGAGGAGGTGGGCAGGGACCCCCACCAATCCCTCTCTGTCTCCCCAGTGTGAAGCTGAACGAGCACTTCGTGAACACTACCGACTTCCTCGATGCCATCAAGAACAACCTGGACAAGGCTCTGGGCAAGAAATAGGGGACAGCCTCCCCATCTCTGGGATGGATGGGGCTGGGAAGGGCCCAGTGCCCTCCCAGCTCCCCAGCACAGCTCAGGAACAGTTGAATAATTTTTCTAAAGTTTTCTTAGGAGTGTTTTTAAAGCCTTTGTAGTAAGGGTGGGGGGTGTGTGGGGGTGTGTCTCTCCTGCCCTGATTCATGTACCCCATAACCGTGTGGTGCCATTAAATATCTCCCCAGCCATGGCATGTCATCTGGCACAGCTTGACAGTGTGGGCACAGGGGGCAGCCAGACTCCTCAGCCCAGCCTTGCCAGCCTGGGGGGGCCGTGCACCCCAGCATTTTGGCACATGGGGGTCCACAGCCCTGCCATGCTGAGGAAGGGTCGGGGCTGGCCCAGGCTGTGGCCATCTCCACCCTGCCCCAAGGCTGGCTCATAGTGGGGGAAAAACGGTGGGTGGCAGGGGTGGTGGGCACACTGCCTTGTGGGGACTGAGTGGTGCCACACCCAGAACCACCCCGGGGCTTTTGGGGATGGGGCAGATGGTGCTCGGCCTCAGGGAGCACAGCCACTGACACAAAGTGCAGGGGGTGCGTGGGGGCAGCACAGGTGTCCCAGACCCCGTGCCCTGCCTGGTCCCTGGGTCCTGATGCCTGCCAGGACCTGACCCAGCTCTGGGTACACCTGGGGGGCAATGCTGTGGGTGAAGAGCCCAAAGAGTGGTCCCAGACTCAGCACTGCCCCAGCTGCCTCCCTGCCAAATCCCTGGGCGTGGAGGAGGCAAACCCCCGCCTCAGGCTGCCCCAGTGAGAGCCTTTTCCTCCAGCCCCAGAGCAGCTGGGGGGCAAGGAGGGGGCACCAATTCCTTGGTGGGGGGCTCTGCCCAGGACCCCGCTCTGGTCCTCAGCCCCTCACAACCCCCTGTCCCCACACAGACCACACAGCTTACACGGGTTTACAAAGCACATTGGTTGAAGGGAACTGAACTCAGAGAAAAGATAAATCCAACCACGCGGCACATCTGAAAAAAATAAATTACTTTCAAAATACCATCATTTGCTGGGGCTGGGCTGGGTTTGCCTCCCCCGGATCCACCGCTGGCCGCAGCTCCAGACCCGGAGCTGTGGGCACTGACTGTGCCCTGAGCTTCTATGAAAATACTCTATTCTGTGTCCCAGGGCCTGACACAGGGAGCCCCGGGTGAGTGGGAAATGCAAACCCACCTCCTCATGTGGGCAGGGGCTTCTGCCTGTCAGGGGGAACCCCTGTGCAGCAGGGGGGGACCCAGGAGGTAGAATAATTAGTGATGCTCATCATCTTGCTCTACAGCAGCCCCTTCCATGCTTACTCATTCAGTGATTTGCTGGGTCATGCCTCCCCTGCCTGCAGCTTCAAGTCACCAGGTGCGGGGTGCAGGCAGGGGCAGGGGGGCAGCAACAGAGCCAAGGCAGGTCCAGCAAAGTCTTATGGACATCCCTGTGTTCCCCAAGCCCAGTGGAAGCCATCCCTCCAGCTCTGGGGGGCCTGGCTGGATGCTGAAACCTCTCTGCACCCCAGCAAGCCCCCACAGCCCCACCAGCCTTGGCTACAACATGTTGTAGTAGGCCATCTCCTTCATGGCCTGCTCGGCCAGCGTGTGCTCGTCCGGGGGGTTGCCCACAGCCCCGTAGCCGTAAGAGTTCTCCTCCTCGAAGTCATCCATCTCCTGCTGGCCGTCCAGCTCGGTGTGGTCAGCCCCAGCCAGCTCCATCATGGCATCTAGGAGTCAGCACAGGGACACGCAGTGACCGACCTGTGGGGAGGGCTGGGGCCAGCAGCTCCCCCCTCCCTGGGTTTGCAGCCCAAAACTCCCCGGGAGCCACAGCCCTGCCCCACCTGGGCCTGTTGTGGGGGCAGCCCCTGGGCGAGAAGACGCCAACCTGCTGCAGCCAGCAGGGCACAGCCACCAGGGCACAGCCACGAGGGCACAGCCCCGCTCCCGGGGCTGCGGGGCAGTCACCGTGCCCTGTCCGTGCCGGGGACCCACCTTGGCTGTCCAGGCTGATGTCCATCACCCCGTGCTTGACCTTCATGTGCCGGCTGAGGTTGCCCTTCAGGTTGAACTTGCTGGAGCAGTAGGGACACTTGAAGGGCTTGCTGCCAGCGTGCAGGTGCATGTGGCCCAGCAGGTTGTACATGCGGTTGAAGGACTTCCCGCAGACCTGCCGGCAGCGTGCCCTCGGTCAGCCCCCAGAGCTGCCAAGGGCTGTGCAGCACACACCCGGCCCCCGGGCTCCCCTGGGGCTCCCACCACGAGTAACGGGGCTGCTGCCCTCCTGGAGTCCCTCCTGCTGAGAGTAATGGGGCTCCCTCCCTCCTCCCGCTCTGTGTGGGGGGCTTGGGGATGCAGTGTTGATGCTGCTGGGAGCTCCAGAGCATCCAGAACTGGTCAGAGAGAGGCACTGGTTGTCATTTCAGCAGCAGCAGCAATGCTCCCATCACAGCTTGGAGCAGATATTGCACGTCCAAGCGAGCAGGGGAGGCATCACAGAGCTGCTTCCGTGCCCAAGCGCTCAGCCTGGCCAGATTCCAGGGGGCACAGCACAGCAGGAGCCGTGGTCTCGCCTCCCCATCAGCCCCCCAGTACCTTGCACTTGAAGGGCTTCACCGGTGAGTGCACGATCATGTGGGTCTTGAGCGTCTGCTTCTGCACGAAGGTCTTGAAGCAGATGTGGCACTGGTAGGGCCGGACGCTGGTGTGGATCAGCATGTGCCGCTTCATGTTGGCCTGCAGGGTGAACTCCCGCCCGCACACCTCGCACTTGAACTCCTTCACGCCCTGCCGGGGGGGGAGAGCTGTGGGCAGACCCCCAGGCACCGGGGACACACGAGCGGTGCCAAGAGTGGAGAAGGGACCCCGTGGGCAAGGGATGGGTTCCTCGTGCTGAGCACAGCACGGGGTATATCTGAGAGCCCAGCATGGCCCGAGCCCAGCAACGTGCAGGGGCTGTGGGTGGGGGCTGGACAGGCTCTGTAAGTGCAGCTGAGCGCCAGCTCTGCTCTGGGGCTCAGCCCAATTGCTCCCCATTAAAGGGGGCCTGGAAAAGGGCAAACACCCACATACGGCCTGCCCAGAGGGGCTGTGACAGCTCCTGGACAGGACCCCCCAGGCTACTCTGCATCAGGTCTAAAACTCCCTCCCTAAGGAAGGGAACCCCCAGAAGGGCAGGGGCTGGGTCCAGGAACCCCCTCACTGCATGTCAGTGACCCCAGCTAATGCCAGCCACAGGTGCCACTGCCCACCTGCACCACCCACTTCCTGCCAAGACTGGGGGCACCGGGACACTCCTCTCTGCCAGCACCCACACCCAGAACTGGCACATCCCCTCTGGGCACGATGAGGGCAGCACCCCAGAGGACCCTGAGCCCCTACCTTGTGTGTGAGCGAGTGCTGCTTGAGGTGGTGGATCTGGCTGAACTCCATGCCACACTCGGTGCAGACAAAGGGCCGGACGTTCTGGTGCTTCAGCATGTGGTTCTGCAGCTGGCTGCGGTAGTGGAAGGACTTGCTGCACTCCAGGCACTGGTAGAGCGTGGGGCCCTGGTGCGTGGCCAGGTGCCGCTTCAGCTGGGTGAGCGTGGAGAAGTCCAGCCCGCACTCCACGCACACGTGGCAGCGCCCGCTCTCGTGCTTCACCTCGTGCGCCTTCAGCTCGCTGGGGTAGGCGAAGCCGCGGCCGCAGAAGCGGCAGCTGTAGGGCTTGATGTCGGTGTGCAGCAGCATGTGCCGCTTCAGGTGGCTGGTCTGAGTGAAGGCCTTGCTGCACACGCCGCACTTGTGGGGCCGCGTGCCCTGGTGGGTCAGCAGGTGGGTCTGCAGGTGGCTGGGCTGCTTGAACAGCTTGTTGCAGTGCGGGCAGGAGTGGGGCTTGATGCCGTTGTGGCCCAGGATGTGGGTCACCAGGTTGTACTTGGACGTGTAGGACTTCTCGCACATGCGGCACTGCCAGCGCTTCTGGCGGTCCCCCGCCTCCACCAGGTAGGAGTCGTCGATCTGCACGTTGATGTCCAGCCGGTCGAGCTGCGCCTTCCTGCTGTGCTCGCTGGTGCCGCCCGCCGCCTCCAGCTCCCCGGGCTCCTGCCAGCCGCAGCCCTGCTCGCTCTTCACCTGCTCGGGGGATGGCGGCGCGGGGGCCTCCGCCTCCCCAGGGGACGGGGCGGCCGCCTCCAAGGTTTGCGGGGCCCCCCCGGCGCCGCCGGCCGGGTCACCGCCCCTGCGCCGGCGCTCGGTGCCCTCCGGCTCCCGGTGCCGGCGCAGGTGCCGCAGGCGTCGCGGCTTCCTGCTGAAGGTGCCCAGGTCGATCATCTTCATGGCACCGCTCTGCGCCGCCGGCTCCTGGCTGGGCTCCGGGGGCGGGGGCGCGTGGCCGTGCTGCCCCTCGCCCTCCTCGTCCCCAGGGGCCGACACGTCGTACGGTGGCTCAGCCTCCACCTCTGCCTTCTCGCTCTTGACCTTGGGCATCAGCCTCACAGGTGGCCTCTTCCTCCTCCGGGCATGCTTCTCCAGGGAGGAGTCTGCTTCCAGGGTGTCGTCGTCCTGCCCGTCCCCAGGCACCTGCTCCTCGCCCTCAGGCTCCCCAGGCTCCACGGTGGCATTGTCCTGCTGCTCCCCGGCCAGCCCCGGGAAGAAGCCGGCGGGGGTGACGGTGGCCCCGAGCAGCTCATTGTCGGACACCAGGCCCAGGACCGCGGCCTGTGCCAGGGACAGCACCACCACGGCGTCCGTCTGCGTCCCGCACTCGCTGAACCGGTTCATCTCTACGCTCTCATGGCTGCGGAGGGAGAGACACGGCCCTGAGCCCCTGGCACCCCGCCACCACCCACACTGCCACAGGCGCCCACTCCAGCCGCCACTTCTGTCCTTGGTGAACCCCAGACTGACACGGGTGATGCCAGCGTGGGTCCCCAGCACCACACACCCCAGGATGTAGAGACAGAGCGGTCCCGTGGGTTTCCACTGCAGGGTTGGGAGGAGGGAAGCTTGGATCCCTGCCCGCTGTCAGCCTCTCTGGATGGGCTGTTAGCTCCTGGGGCTGGGGTTTGGCTGCTTCCATGCCCTCACGCTCCTAGGAGTGACCCCAGGGAACGAGTGCCCGCACAGTTTGGGAACTGGTCTCAGCTGAGTGTGGCCCTGAGCTCTGGCAGGAGCAGCAACAGCAGAGGGCACAGGGAGCACGAGGGACGGGGCCCAGACCCACCAGGAACAGCCCCACCACTACCACCAGGACACAGCCTGCCTAGCAGTGGGGCTGGGCACAGGCAGGGGCTGTGCTGGGCTCAGCACTGGTGGCTGGCACACTCACCCTGGGGGTCCCAGCACCACCACAGCATCCTCCCCCCAGCAGTCAGGACAGGCAGGGATGTGCCTGGGAGCTGCTGCTTCCTCCTGCTGAAGGAGTGTTCTCCTAAATACAATTATTCCTGCAGCTACAACAAAGGAATCCTGCGGGGGAGGTAACACAGGGATAAATCCTGAGCCAGATCCTGTCACAGTCCCAGGAGAACCTGCCCAACACGACGAGACTGTGGGATGAACCTCCACTTTGGAGGGAAAACCCACAGTGCCTGGGCAACATCCCTGCAGCCAGGTCGGCTACAGGGACACGGAGCATGGCTGGGGACATTGGCCTCTCTGTGCTGCAGGCAGCTGCCTGCTCCTGCCGACCCCAAAAGCGTCCCCTCATGCCAGTGGCCCTGTGCACCCAAACACCAGCCACAGCACAAGGCACGGGATGGGGAAGAGGATGAGGTGATGGGGAAGGTCAAGAACCAGTGTGAGACAAGACAGAGAAGGGGAGCAACACCAGCCACAGGGGCTTGGCTTACACCCCGCAGACACCTGGGGTACCGGGCCCCTCCTCAGTTCCATCTGCTGGGCCACCATTGGGCTTGCACTGGCCACAGCACTGGTGACTCTTGGCCCAGGGTCAGATACAGCCGGTGAGGGGACCCTGCCCGGGCTTGAAGTGCCAGGGGGAAGGTCTCAGCCAAGGAGCGCCGTGTGCCCGGGCACCCCTTCCCCTGGCCGAGCAGCCCGGAGGGCCGGCGGGCAGGGATCGGGGCGGGAGGGACAGAATGGAGGGAGAGGCGGCTGCAGGGGGGAGATGGAGAGGAAGAGGATGGGGGTGGGAGAAGGAGGAGAAGGAAGGGGATGGGGGGAGGACTAGTGCGGAGGCAGCGAAACAAAGCAAGGAGTGGGGGAGGGCGGCGGCGGGAAGAGGAGGAGGGTTGGGAGGAAGAAGAGCGATCAGTCAGGGAGGCGGCTGCCGGCGTGCCCTGAACAGCCCCGGGCCGGACCCCGCCAGCTGGGACCCCTCCCGTGGGGCCCCCGGGCTGCCCATTGCAGGCAGAGGAGAGGGGACCCCGCTGCTCTCCCCACCACCCCAGCATGGCAGAGGGCTCCCCGGGCCCCCCAGCACGGTGCTGGCTCTCTGCCCCCAAAACAGGCGCCACGGGACAGGGCGGCTGCAAGAACAGCACGCTCACATGCCCCCAGACCAGCACCCGCGAGTCTCACAACCACCCCACGACAGAGGCTTTTCGGGGAAAGCCAGCGTGGGGTCCTGCCCTGGGCACCGGGAACGGGGACGGGCTCCCGTCCCCGGCGGCAAAGCCAAAGCCTGGTCTGCACAAACCTCTCCGCACTTGTCTCCACGGCACACGCCAGCCCCGGGACACGCCGAAGATTTGCTGTGCGAGGCCACGGCGCTGCAGCTGCACAAACAGCGCTCCGGGAAGCAGGAACAGGGCAGAGGCAGCTGTTTCACTTCCCGCTCTCACTTCCCCGTTCGCGCCTCGGGACTTGCCAAGGCAGCTGGAAACATCGTTTCCCAACACACGGGCAAGCGAGGTGGGGTCCTGTATGTCAGCTTCCCCTGGAAACTCCCGGCACGCCGGGATGCAGAGCACTGCCAGCATCGCTGTGCTCCGAGGGAGCTGCTGCCAGCCTTGCTCCAGCAGCCCGGAGCCCCCGGGCCCTGCCACAGGTCAGGTCCTGCCCCAGCAGAGCCCCCAGAGCCCCCCAGCACTGCAGGTCCTGTCCCAGCGCTGATCCCAGCGGTGACACAAGCACCAGCTCCTCCTCCTGCCCAGCACCTGTGACTCCAGACCTGTGGCTGCACCCACAGGCTTTCACCCGCCACGCTCAGGGTCCCTCCCCAGTGCTGCTGCTGGGAACCAAACCCTCCTCCAGGCCTTAATAACCTTTCGTTTCCAGGTCCAGCCCTTTGGGCCAGGCTTGGCTCCCTCCAGCTCATTTCCCAATGCAGACCCTCGCCTGCCCATCCTTCTCCCACGTGGGGGGGTCACACAGACACCCTTGCCAATGTCCCCTCTGCCAGTGGCATGTGCCGAGCTCCCAGCCCACTCACCATCAGTCCCTGATCCTTTGGGGTTGTGAAATTTGGGGTTCTTTCATCATTTCTCCTCCCACTCCCAAGTTTAGTTTTGGTGCAATCTCTCCTCCCATCTTTCCCAACACATCTGGGAAGATGCAGGCTCTGCCCTGGCACATCCTGCAGACCCTGCCCTCCCTTGCCCTTGCTGCCCCCCTCAGAGCCCCCAACAGCTCCTCGCTCACCACCTGGTCACTTAAAGTAGTTTTCTTTCACTTCTTTGTGCTATTTTACTTCTATGTTCCTCTCTTGCTCCATGATTAGCTGCCCCCAAACCCACTTCTCTCTGGGTCCCTCTGGCAGCAGCATCTGCACAACAGGTTCTCCACTCCCAGCACGTTTCTTGCTGGATTCCAGATTTCCCAGCCACCAGGCTGAGGCCGTGTCTGTGGACACATTTCCCTTCCCTTTGCTGTTTTACCTCCCTGGGTTTCACCCACCTGCCCAATCCTTGTGCCACCCCACCTGGTCCCTCGGCCAGCCCCACCACTCTAGAGATAAGAGCCTGGAAAACCCTCAGCTGAGCAGCATGAAAACATCCCACCTGGTCCACAGAAGCCTCACCTTTGCACCCACAGGTTTGCCTGTACCACCTGAGACCCCAAAGGGTCTGAGCTGAAGGAGTGCTCACAGCCTGAGCCATCCAAGGCACAGCCCCCAGGGGCAGCTCTGGCAGGGCTGTGGCCCCAGCTGCCCTGACAGCGTCCACGGAGCCACTGGTGACCAACGAGCCTTGTTTGCCCCCTGGCTCCCTTCCCAGCTCCCCTCACCAGCCCCGAGCATCCCCCTCACCAGCAGCATTCACCAACTCTCACCCCACCATTCCTGCAGGGAAGGGAGACTCAGGCACCCAGACTCCAAATGGTCTGGGGGCCTGATTTACTTCTCAGCTGTCCCAAGGAGCAGTGACCCCCAGCAGGCAGCAGGAGCCCCCCCTGTGCCACTGCTCTGAGCTCAGCTGGGCAGGGCGAGTGCAGCCACCTGAGCAGGTGCCACAGCCCAGCTGGCACCAGCAGCACTGTGACACCTGACCCTGCACAGGGTCCCAGGCTGCCTGACAAGGCTGCTGCTACGGCAAAGAGGACATTTAGGACTTGGTCCTGGCTATGCCCTTTGCAGGACCCACACTGTGGGACCCCCACTGCAGGGTCCCCATTACGGGGCTCTCTGGGGGACCCTTCTGCAGACCCCCAGTGCCTGGGGGCCCTGGGAGGTTCCCTGGGGACAGATGTGCCGGTGCAGACCTTGGGGGAAAAGCTCCCGAGGCACAGGATTGAGCCCCAGGACAAAGTGAGACCCTGGGCTTGGGGGGTTCTCACTGGGGAAGGAGGTAGTAAAACTGTTCAAGACTTTTAACCAGAAAATGGCTGATAATGGATCTGATATTTGTGAAAAAACCTTTGATTTTATTTTCCTTTCTTTCTCAAAAGCAGCCTTCATTTAAATTTAATAAAGGGGAAAACAGGCTTTCATCTTGCCTGCAGATTTCACATAAAGCTGCTCAACCCCCCACAATTCCAAAGAGAAAAATGTTGCTTTCCTGAAAATCACAACTAAAATTATTCTTGAGCCTGACCCAGCATGTCTGTCCTGCACCAGCCCAAGCATTTGGGGGTCACTTGGTCTGCACAGAGCCCTGGCTCTGTGTTGGTGGTGTGTGCCAGGGGCTGACCCACAGAGTGGCTCCACACACGGTGGCAGAACTGAAACTGGCACTCCTTGGCCCAGGACTGACCCTGACAGAGAGGAACTGCTGTAAAAACGAGCCAGAGCTCTGAGAACCGGGCAGGAGCCACGGGGGCAGGTGCTGCTGCCACAGAAAACAAATACCTGCTTCAATTCAGCCGGTGTCTCCACACCAGACACTGCCAAAGCACATTTTTACAGGAAAACTTTTGTTTTAAGGAAAACCTCCCCAGAGAAAAGAAACCTCCACTGTCAGAGGACGAGAGAGCGGCCGCTCCCCGCGATTCCCGACCGGTGACACGCGTGACACCACGTGTGGCACTCAGTGCTTCTGGAGGCAGCAGGAGTCTCTTTGGGGGCTCTGGCTGCACAAAACAAAGGGCACAACCTGGGATTTGCAGAGGGGTATTGGTAATGTTTTTAACAAGAGCAGGTGGAAAACCAAGGTGGGGAAAGTGAGGCCCGGGGAGAGACAAGGGCTCGTGGAGGAGAGGGTGTTAGCAGAGCATGTCAGACCCTCCCCAGCCTCTTCATGGGTACTTCCTCTGAAAACATTCCATGGAACTGGGATATTCTCACTCTGATTACTGTCCATCAATCAGAGGTAAATATTTACCCCTTTGAAAATGTATGGTTACTGGCAAACTGACTGAGAGGGAAAAGGGAACGGCCTTCAATTACCCAGAGGTTACCAGTGCTGCAGAACAAGTGTGATGAACACAGAGCTGCCTGGCTCCTCCGTTATCTGCCAGGGGTATGGGATCCACCGCTGGGAACTGGGGTGAGAGGGTCAGGCTAAGGACAGCAGCAGGTGCTGTGGCTGCTCATGGCAGAGGGACAGAGCTGCCATCCCAAATGCTCTTCCCACCACACGGGTACCTGTGCTGAGCTGTGACATCCCACTCCTGCTTCCTGTTCTGCTGGAAATCCCCTCTTTCCTCTTTCTGACACTGAGGCTCTATCCCTCTGCTCCTCCTTCCCTCCAGCCTCCATCCCTCACTCCTCTATCCCTGTTCCTCCATCCCTCTGCTCCTCCATCCCTCTGCTCCCCAGTCCCTCCACCCCTCCATCCTGCCAGCCTCCATCCCTCTGCTCCTCCATCCCTCTGCTCCCCAGTCCCTCCATCCCTCACTTCTCTATCCCTCTGCTCCTCCATCCCTCTGCTCCCCAGTCCCTCCACCCCTCCATCCCTCTGTTCCTCCATCCCTCTGTTCCTCCATCCCTCTGTTCCTCCATCCCTCTGCTCCTCCATCCCTCGCTCCCCACCCCCAGTATCCTCTGCTCCTCCATCCCTCCAGTTGCTCCCTCATTCTTCCCGTTTCCCTGGCAACGCCCATCTCGCGCCGAGATCTGTCCCCTCTCTCCCTCTTATCTTTCTCCTCTCTCTTTCATCTCTCTCCTAATCTCCCTCTCCATTCTGAACCTCTGTCCTTTGCTTCCTTTCTCTCTCTCTCCCTTTTCATCTCCTCCAATGCCTCCTCTATCCCAGGGTTACAATTATTTGAATCTCACTTTAAAGAAGTGATCTATTTAATTAACCACTGGGCCCTGGCCCTGCTCCTGCCCTCCTGCAGCCCACACGCCTGGCACGGGACCCCTGCCCACACCCCCAAGTGCCTCTTGGCTGGGGACACCGGGGTGACAATGCCCTGCCACCCCTTCTCCAGCACCTGACAGCTCTGACCTCCAGCCCCTCGTGTCCCATCTGGACTTTCCCCAGGAAAGGTTGGACCAGGTGATCCCTGAGGTCCCTCCAAACCTGGGATTCCCTAACTCCATGATCCTAACACAGCCAGCACAGAAGTCAGCAGCTTCTGTGCCACAGATCACCCTCAAGTTCTATGTTATAGCAAAACAAGGGGAGACTAAAATTCATGCAGAAAAAGGCGTTTCCTGAAAATCAGAGCCCTGATTGCATCCACTTGGGCATGGGGGTAATGGAAAGATGGGAGGAAGACAGGCTACTCCAGGCTCTGGGGCCAGTGGAAGGAGCAGGGAGCCTGGCTCTGACTCAGGGTCACTTCCACGGGACTCCTGTGTTGTGGCACAGCCAGGAGCCCGACAGAGCAGGCCCGTGGCCACCAGGGCTGTCCCTGCTCTGGGGAGCTCTCTTTAGGGAGCTTTGTACGGGCTGAACCAGAGGAAATGCCAGAGCCAGCATTCTGCTCTAGCCAGGGGTGGAAAACCTGTGCCCTGGAAGCAAAGGAGCATCAAAACTGCACCAAAACCTCACCAAAACTGCGTCAAAACTGCACCAAAGCCCCAGTGAGGCTGCACCAAAGCCACCAATTGGTCATGCCAGGGAGGGAGCATTTTGGGAAGGGGCTTCTCCTTGGCCCCACCTGCTTTCCCAAGGAGCTCCTGTTGCTGTGCCACAGGGCTCCACATCTCCTCCCTAGACCAAAGTGCTCACGCTTCAGGCCTGATCTTCCAGCCCTGCTGCCCCCACAGCCCTGTGGTGGCCCCAGGGACCTGGGGAGCGGTGACAGCGGTGACAGTGGGCTGAGCTCTGGTGGCACCTGGGGCAGTGACGCTGGGCACAGCCTCATCTGCTGAGCCAGGGGTTTTCTCGGAGCCACCGGGACGACCCTGGCGTCATGGATGTGTGAGCCCCTTCCTGTCACTCCTCTGGGGAAGGGACTGAACCCTGGCGAGCTGTCCCTGTGATCTGAGGGCAGGGGCTGGCCCTGAGCAGTGCCCACCTGGCACCTGGCACTGCCCTGGCACATCCCACGCGTCCCCACGGGCTCCCTGTGGAACACACACCTTCCCACCCCCGTGCACGCAGGTGTGTGCTGCAGAGGACAGCTCCGGGGTCTGCCTGTGGAGCTCGTGGTCCCGTCACCCTGAGACTGCTGCTGCTCCCGAGCCCGGAGGCAGGAGGAGCCTTTACACCAGGGAACCGGTGTGGGTGAGCGGAGGGAGAGGGGCTGCTGCTGCCTGGCCCCCTCTGGCAGCACCCCCAGGCCAGGCAGCCCCGACCCCAGACCCCCGGTGCCGCAGGGGTTTGACCCCGGTGCCGCAGGGGTTTGGGCCCCGGTGCCGCAGGGGTTTGAGCCCCGGTGCCGCAGGGGTTTGCCGGGGCTTTGGGAGCGGCGGGAGCCGCGGCACTGCCGGGAGCGGGGAGCGCCCGCAGCCCCGCCGCTGTCCCAGCCCGCCTTCAAAGGCTCCACACAGAACCCTCGCTCTGCCTTGGAAAACAGTTTCTGCTTTTAAATGAAATAAACAGGGAAAGAAAAGACTTTCAAGTTCCTCCTCGCTGTAACGGCTTCTCCCCGGCACAGTCCCTTTCCTCTCCGAAAATAGCCGAGCTATTCAAAAGAGATGCGAGAAGAAAAAAAAAAAGGAACTGAATAGAGGAAAAGGGAAAGAAAAAAATGGAGCCCCAAGGGGGTGGAGAAAAACAGAATGAAAAGACAGCAAAAGTAAAGAAAAGGGATGAAAAATAAAGGAGGGGGAAGAGAGAGACAGACAGAGGAGCTTTGAAAAGAAAGAATGCTGCCAGCCTGAATACAGGGAGCAGGAAAAAAGGGCCCTGAAAAGAAAGAGCCGGCTGGAATGACCTCTCATTCAGGGCTGTGCCAATCACCGCCGTGATGGAAATCCTTTCTTCTTCCCTGCATTCTCTCTCTTTCCAGCGGGGGCAGAGGGAAGAGGAAGAAAGGGGAGCTAATTCTCAGCATAGCAGAAAATAAATCTGCTCTTTGCGAAGACCCTGAAAGGCGCCGAGGCGCTGACAAACCCCTTCCCAGCACTCACACACGCAGATGGGGACAGAAAGCCAAGGGGACTCGGCAGTGGGGGCCAGACTGCCTTCACCAGCCCACTGCTCCTGGAAAATGCAGGAGCAAGCACCCCAAGCACACAAATCTGTAGGAACAAGTGTGAATTCGGGTCAAACCTCGCAGGGAAAGATCAGGATGGTTGTGGCAGAGGCACACCCAGGGCCTGATGCTGTGCTAGGTCCTGCAGGGAGCAGGGGGAAAAGGGTGCTTGCAGCTTTTGCCCTGCGAGTCCCAAACCCAGCAGCACCCAGCCTTGCCTGGAAAGGCCCAACAGGGCTTTTACCTGGGTCTGTGAGTCCCAGCACTGCCCTGGTTCCTTCAGCAGCCTCAGCAGTGGTGGGGGTTAACAGACCCACCAAAGTGCCCAAACAGCCCAAAATGAACCAAGGGGCAGGGGGAGAGCAGTGCTGGGATGCGGGACAAAGGGAAGTGACAAAGGGGACAAAGAGGGAGGAAAACACTGGGAGATGGAGCCCACCAGGACAGCAAGTCCTCTGGGACACAGGCAACAGGCACCCTGGTGTCCTGCAGAGACCCAGGTGTGATCCCATCTGAGCCCAAAGCAGCCTGGGGCTGGGGGTGACAGGAATGTCCCGAGCCATGGGGCATCACTCCCCCCGGACACAGCTCCTGCTTAGCATCCCCAGGCCCAGGGTTAGTCATGACCTGCTGGGACTTCGGGGCAGAGCCAGAAATGTGGCCAGAGGTCTGAGGAGACAACACACAGGCAGGAGGAGCTCAGGAATCCCGGGGTGTGTGAGCCAGCTGGCTGTGACAGTTGGTTTCTGGGGAAAACCAACCCCAAAGGGTACAAACGGGAGATGTCTGTCACCCCAAAGGGAACAGACTCCCTGGTGGCACGTGAAAGAGCTGCTCAGGTGCCAGGGGAGATCCCCACTTCCCTTGGGAAGGGTCTCACTTAAAGGTGTTACTTTCAGGAGCATTGCTGCCCTTGTGCTCGGGAACAATTTTAGTCCAGTTGTGACATTGCCACGTGTGGAGCCCATCCAGGGTGGCTCCTGGGCCCGCCTGTCCCTGTGTCCCCAGGCTCCGTCCTGTGCTGGACTGCGAGGACAGAGAAACAAACACAGCCCAGGTGCGTTCATGGCACCAGCCACGTCCAACCAGAGGTGAAGGCAGCGAGGAAGGTGAACACCCCTGCCCACATGGGGTTGTGCTGCCAGGTTCAGTCCTCCGCGTGCTGAGCACTGAGCCCCGCACCCCGACACATGTGACACTGCCAGTGACACATGCCACCCCTCACAGTGCCACCACCACCCCCCGGCAAGCAGGGAACCCAGCAGGGCCCCACACGGGCACGCACAGCTCCCCACGGCTCTCTGCAGCCCACCCCAGGCAGGGGTGGGGCTGCCCCTGTGCCCCCCGCAGCCGGGCATGGCTGAGCTCTGCCACCATCCCCACACGTGCTGTCCCCGCTGCCGGGCTGGGTGATAAGTTAATCATAGCTGAGGGGCTCTAATTTGAGCGTGATAATTAATACTCAGCCGGGTAATCTTCCACGTGTGTGTCTGCGGGTCCCGCAGCCGCTCCCAGCTCGGCGGCTGGGGAGGGCTGTGCTGGGGTGACCCAGGGGCTGCAGGGCAGGGGGACACTTGGTGCTGTGTCTGCTCTGCCAGCTCCACATTCCGAGGCTGTTGTGCCTTGGAGAAACGGCCCCTGTGAGCCACAGCCCCCAGGACATCCCTGAGCACAGCACCAGCACCTGCGGCTTGCCTGTGGGATGGGGAAGGTCCCAGTGAGTGAGTGAGGCACGGCTGAACCAGCACGGGGACACCACTCCAGCCCTGTGGCTCGGGAATCACCTCTGGCACAAGGAACCTGCTGTGGAACCCAGCCCACACAGCCCCACACACGCTGAGTGCCACTTCCCACAGGCCCGAGGGGAAGGCAGGGGAGAGAACTGGAGCTCTCCACCATGGGCAGGTGGAGCACTGAGCCCCCTTCCACCCACACCAGGCACTGGACCAGGCCACCTGGGAGTGTCCCGCTCCCAGTTTTCCAATGGCAATGCTCTTTGACGTGTCACACCATTACAGGAACAAACCCAGCTGCACAGCTGCCAATGCCACTTCTACTTTCAGATCCCCAAGGTGGGAAAGGTTTCAGATCCATTTCTGCACAGCTGAGCAGGTCAGGGCCGAGGGTTTGGGAGGCTGGGTGGGACAGCTGGAGCAGGAGGCACTGGACAAAGGTCCCTGCTGGTGGCAGTTCATGGATTCCCAGCTCAGGACTGACCCAAGCCAGGTGTGGAAGACACATATCCCCACATCCCCATATCCCCATATCCAACCTTCCCCATAACCCCATATCCCCATATCCCCATATCCCCACATCCCCACATCCCCATATCCCCATAACCCCATATCCCCACATCCCCACATCCCCATATCCCCATATCCCCACATCCCCATATCCCCGAAGCCAGCTGTGCCTGCTGCCCCCACAGCACCAGCCTGTCTGCATGGCCAGTGTCTTTGGGAGCCACAGCAGCAAGGGACTGGGCTCTTTTCCTGGGGGAAGGCAGAGGTGTGTGCTGTGGGGATGCTGTGCTGGCTGCACGCTGCTGCCAGCCCACAGGGCCGGGGTGAAACGCAATTCCCCCTTACTGCAGGTGTGCTTTTGTGTGCCACCATGCTGTGAAAGCTCCTGCCATGCTCCTGGCTCTGGGCAGAGGCCAGGACTTCATACCAAAACACACATATTTATCTTCTGAAGAGGAGTTAAGGAACAGGGACTGGCACTGCTGTCCAGAGTGTGTCAGTGGCTGCACAGGTGACACAACCTGGCGCTCCGGAAGCTCGCTGGGAGCAATGCCCAGGGCCCCACAGCTCGTGGCTGTCCCATTCCTGAAAACAGAGCCAGTGCTGGATGAACCTGGCCCGGGAGCTGCCATGGGCACTGGGGGATGGATCACCTGCCTGGCATAAACTGCCTGGATAGGCCTTGTTGGGTGATACAGGGAGATGCAGTGGGCAAATCCTGCTTGTGAGAGGGAGGGTGGGGAGATTGGCACCATTTACTCATCCTAATTAATATTTCTGAGGTCTCAGTGAGGCTGGGCTGTCTCTGCCTTGGTTCTGGCAGCTCTGGCTCGCCCTGGGGTCTGCACCACTTGCCCTCCCCCGTTCTCATCCCAATCCACACAACTCCTGTACTTTGTGCCCTTCCCTCTCACAGGCAGAAAGTCCCAAAACCACACACAACATTCGGCTGTTGCAATAATTTCCGTCTGTGTGTCCCTTGCCGATGATCACAAAGCCAACCCAAGGCCCTGGAGCCCCCACAAAGCAGGGCTAGCTCTGGGCAGGCGAGCTCAGCCACGGCCCTGCGGGGCCCAGGCACAGAGGGGATGGATGTGAGGGGGTCCAGCAGAGACTCAGAGCTCTGGCAGACGAGACTCGCCCAGCTCTGCCTGTGGTTCTGCCTCTGGGAAGGCATTTTTTTCTCCAAAGGGCACTCCTGGCCCGAGGCCAGAGCTCCTCTGAGGGGCATTAGCTCCCAGGGAGCTGGTGCCCCCTCAGCCGTGGGCACACGTGAGCCAGGGCTGGAATCAGGGAGTCAGGGCTGAAAACCCTGTGAGATCATGGAGCCCAACCGCTCCCCAGCACTGCCAAGGCCACCACTAAAGCTTGTCCCCAGGTGCCACGTCCACATCACATTTGAACACCTCCAGGGCTGTTGATTGCACAGCAAGCACAGAATGGCCACAGCAAGGACAAAGTGATGGCTCTGGAGCAAAGCCAAGGGCAGAGCCAGCAGGGCAGGTCAGTCGGTGCCTGGCAAGGGAGACTCTCAGCTGGCTCAACAAATGAACAAAGAATTGACTGGCAGGGAGCAGGGAGGTGTTTGAGGTGGGAGTTTAAGATGCTGACATTTTGGATGGCAGAGGGGTCAGGATTCAGAGTAGAAAGTCCTTTGTGAGGAAGGAGAGCCTCACAATCCCTGTGGATTGACCGGGAAGGGAAGCAGCTCCCTGCAACATGCATCCTAACCACAAAAACAATTCTTCCCAACAGCAGCCACTGGCCAGGCTGGTCCTGGGCATCCCCGATGCACCCAGCCAGTCCAGGATGTCCCTGAGCTGCCTGGTCATGTGCAGCATCTCTTGGGGAGGCTGGGGTGAGCAGGCCAGGCTGCCCTGAGCCTTCTGTGGTCTCAAAGGTCCTGTCAAACCAAAATGATTCCATGGTTCCAAGGAGAAGTTCTCCCCTGAGAGCAGCCCATCATGGGTTGGACAAAGGGCTCCTCAAGGGAAATCTCCTGCCTCTGTGCTCCAGCTTGCTCACGGATTCCCAGTCCTGAGCCCAGAGGAACTGGCAACCACCCAGCCCCCAGGTTAACTCCTGAGCCAGGGGCTGGTGCTGTGGGACAGGGGAGGGCCTGGGATGGTGGGTGTGGGAGCAGACTGGAGGTGAGAGAAGGGAAAAGCAGCCAGGGAGCACAGCAGGATTAACACTTGAAAGCAAAAGAAGGGGAGAGACAGAGCTGGTTAAACCGGGATAACACGGTGAGGGACAGGGTGCCAGGAGAGAGGCAGAGAGGGGGGAATGGCCTGACACCACAGAGAACGGGCATGAGACAATGCTGCTGCCGGGAAACAGGAAAGATAAATTTAGAGGCAGTGGTGAGCACTCTTCCTCTGGAAGCTTTGCCTTCCCTTCCTCCCCCTCTTCTCCTTCTCCAGGTCACCCCCAGCACGGGCAGGACGGGGGCTACAGCCTGGTGTGGCTCTGATGGCCGGGGGCCAGTCCCAGCTGTGCCCAGGGAGGGACCCCTGCCCTGCTGTGGGGCTGCCTGGACAGTGAGGGCTGCCTGGACAGTGAGGGGGGCCTGGACAGTGAGGGGTGCCTGGACACTGAAGGCTCCCTGGACACTGAAGGTTCCCTGGACAGTGAAAGCTCCCCAGACAGTGAAGGTTCCCTGGACACTGAAGGTTCCCTGGACAGTGAAGGTTCCCTGGACACTGAAGGCTCCCTGCAGAGCACGAGCAGCCCCTCACTGTCCCACCCTGGCACCGTTTATGGCTCTCACCTGCAGTCCCCAGGAAATTCCTGTTCCCCAGCCGCAGCTGCCAGGCACAGCCCGTCGGGCGTGCAGTGCCCAGGCACGAAGGCAGCTCCCCACGGAGGAGTGGAAGTAAAACAATGAGCAGGGGAGCGTGCTGCTGCCTCCTCCCTGCCGCTCCTCCCGAACGGGCGCTGCGCCACTGCCCAGAAGGGCCTGCTGGGTTTGCTCCCTGCCAGACCTGCCTCTGCCCGTGTCTGCAGAGGAGAGGGCTGCCCTAAGGAACACCTGAGGGCTCCTTCCACTGCCTAAAGGGGCTCCAAGAGAGCTGGAGAAGGACTTTGGACAAGGACCTGGAGTGCCAGGAACTGACAGAGGGAATTGCCACAGGTTTCCCAGAGCAGCTGTGGCTGCCCCATCCCTGGAAATGTTCAAGGTCCAGTTGGATGGGGCTTGGAGCAACCTGGTGTTGAATCTCCAGGGCCACAGGACGTACCTTGTCCTACCAGACCTCTCTGCCTCTCACAGCCATGGTGTCCCCCAGCACCCCATCATCTCTGGGTTACCCCTGCAGCCAGTCTGGAGGAGATTGACATGAACTTTCTGCAAGTTTGTCTTTGCACAACAGAGCACCCAGACACTGGTCACTTTAACTCAAAACTGTGACACTTTGCAGGGAACATTGTCCAAACTCTGAGGACCAGGAGGTGACAGCACAGGGACACTGCAGAGCCACCCACAGGTGCTGACATATTGTTCCTGCTAATTTTCATTAGAAATACTCGACTGTCACTCAAACGACAGATGGACAGCGGCAAGGAAAAGCCAGGAAAAGTCAAAAACATGTTTCTTCCCTTTAATTTAAAGTTTGGGAAAGAAAGTTCATCATTGCTTGTTCCCTTAGGGGGGAGAGCCCTGGTCCTCTTGAAGCTGAAGCCAGGAGAGCAGAGCAGCCTCCCTGGAGTCCAAACACAGACCCCCAAATACACAAACACAGACCCTCCTCCACAGCTCAGCAGGAGCACCTCCTTCCCGACTGACATGCCACATTTCACTGTGTTTTGGGCAGAAACTGGGACTGAGGGAAAGCCACGCTGGGCACAGGCTGTGCCAGCTCTTCTCCCACACCAACCCCACTGCGACCTGCAGCCACTTGCCAGGATGAGGGAGGAGGAGGAGGAGGGTGTGCACGGGGCTGAGGAGACAATGTGGGACAGAGGAACAAGGGAAAACCACTTGTCACTGCTCATGGTCTCTGTGCCCAAGGCCGAGCCCTTTGGGAGGGGCTCAGCGGGGCCCATGACTCATTCTGAGGACTCTGGCCTCAGGCAGCACAAAGGATGGCACTGGGCACTGCTGGCACATCACATCCCGGCCATCCTGCAGCGTTTTCCAGCCCGTGGCACGTGTGGCCTCAACAGGTATTTGGGGCATTCCAGCAGCTGGCACCTGAGCCCAGACAGGTGGACTCTATGAGCCAGGGACGTGATGGGGCTTGAGAAAACAGATCTGGGAGTGGGTGGCAGAAGGCAACAAACCCAGCAGGAAGCCCCCTTGACACAAGGCTACCCCTCATCCCCACACTGGCTCTGGCCCCAGGGACATGCCCAGAGACTGGGCTCAAGCAGAGGCTGAGCTGGAGCTGACTTCTCCCCAAGGAATAACTGTAAAATAAAGGAGTGCAGGCAGCCTCTCTCATGGGTTGTGATGCTGGCACGTTCCTGGTGGTACAAGCCCACTGCTTTGCAGATTCCTCAGTATTCCCAGCTGGAGAGCAAAGCGGGACAGTGCTGTGCTCCTCGCTCTCCACACTGTGATTCCCAAACTAGTTGATAAATTAAAATGGCCTGATAAAACCACCCAAAACAAACACTTTCTCAGGGATTAAACCAAGCCCAAAAAGCCAACATGATGAGCCGTGACCCACACCACCAGAGATGCTCCACTCCTGTTGCTGCAGGGACCCATGTCCCACCCTACGAGTCACCCCCAGGTTTGGGTGGGGATGTGCCCCGGGGTGCAGCAGAGCTTCAGCTCCTATTTCCCACTTTGGAGGGACACAGTGTGACCCATAAAGAGGGCACTGACGCCAAGCTGCCTGCAGGAGAGGAGCCGGGCCCAGGCCAGGGGGACATGCCTGTTCCACGGCCGCAGTGAGGAAATTGTCACCCGGGGTGGGAGCAGGCCATGGCCACAGCCCGGCCAGCGCTGCCCCCGCTGCTGCTCCCCATGGCCAGCCAGGGACCGGGCACCCGGGGACCTCCAAAGAGAACACAGAGGCTGTGCCTCCCAGTGGCTTCTCAGGGTCCCCGTGAGAGCCATGCCTGGAGTCTACCTCCAGCCCAAGGGGTATTTGTTTAGTCCTGTGGCCAGCCTGAACACCCAGAGGATCCAGCTGCGCCGTGTGGGAACCACTTGGATCCACAGCTTGCTGGGGCCGTTCAAACCTGGGCTAGGGGAGTGAGCAGGGCAAGCCTGGGGGCACGGTGTGGCGAGCAGCAGTGTGGCAGGGGACACAGGGCCATGGTGAGGGCCACAGGAGCACGGTGTGGGATGTGGGAGTCTGATGGAGCTGCAGGCTTTGGGCCTGGGGGGGCTTCAGGCTCCAGTCTGGTGCAGGTCAGGCTCTGGGCTGCCCCTGCTCCCCCTGGTCACCCTTCTCTTCCTCCACAGATGCTCACAAGAAAAATCCTAATGCTTGACTAAGTAATTAATTATAACTAATTTATCCATTACACCCTGTTATGACCAGAGCTCTGGAGAGCTTTCACACAGCTCCCCTTGGTCCCTTGCTCGGGTGCAGAACCCAAAGGCCACGCAGCCCCCACGGAGCCCCCACGGGGCACCGGGAGGTCCCACACCGGGACACCCCGGGGTGTTCCGGGACCGCAGGTGAAGCGGGACCTGCCTGGCGTGGGACCAGCCCACAGAGTCACCCCCCACTCCCCGCTGCATTTCAGTCCCCGGGACATTCTGCCGCTGCCAACATGGGGACGCCCCCGGGACCCCTCCCGCTGGCCGGTGGCAAACGCCAGGAACTCCCTAAACTTGGGGCACGGCGCGGCCCGACCCCCGGCCCCCCGAGCATCTCTCCCAGGCGCGACCCCGCCCGGGTCCCTCCCAGCCCCGCGCTGCTCCCCCCGCCCGCAACAGGTCAGCGCCCCCTCCCCGGCCCTCCCCGCAACTTTCCCGGCGGAGAAAGTTTGTGCGCGGCCACGGGGAAAGTTCTGGGGGGCTTTCACGGGGAGGGGCGGCCCCACGCACAGAGCCGGGACCCCCCGTCCTCCCCGCTCCTCCCGGTGCCTCCCGCCGCCATCGCTCCCGTCTCGGTCGCGCGGGGCAGGAAGGCGGCGACATCCCGGTGTCCCCGCCGTTGTACCCCCCGTTGGAAGCGGGGGGTGGGGTGGGTGGGCTTTAGGGGCGCGGGGGGGTCTGGTGAGGACTCACCGGCGGCTTCACGGGGCGGCGGCGGCGGCGGCTCCGGGCCCGGCGCTGGGTGCGCAGGAAGGAAGAAGGAGGGAATGAGGCAGGGCTGACGTGAAGGGATGCAAAGCAGCTCCTCCTAACTCGCCCGCCCTTCATCTTCCTCCCCCTCCTCAACTTGCCCGACCACCGCGAACCGCCCCCCTCGGCTCAGCAGCATCTTCCACCGGAGCCGAGGCCGCCCTCGGTACCAATTTGGGGGGGTCGGGGGGGGGCAGGTGAAGCGGGACCTGCCTGGCGTGGGACCAGCCCACAGAGTCACCCCCCACTCCCCGCTGCATTTCAGTCCCCGGGACATTCTGCCGCTGCCAACATGGGGACGCCCCCGGGACCCCTCCCGCTGGCCGGTGGCAAACGCCAGGAACTCCCTAAACTTGGGGCACGGCGCGGCCCGACCCCCGGCCCCCCGAGCATCCCTCCCAGGCGCGACCCCGCCCGGGTCCCTCCCAGCCCCGCGCTGCTCCCCCCGCCCGCAACAGGTCAGCGCCCCCTCCCCGGCCCTCCCCGCAACTTTCCCGGCGGAGAAAGTTTGTGCGCGGCCACGGGGAAAGTTCTGGGGGGCTTTCACGGGGAGGGGCGGCCCCACGCACAGAGCCGGGACCCCCCGTCCTCCCCGCTCCTCCCGGTGCCTCCCGCCGCCATCGCTCCCGTCTCGGTCGCGCGGGGCAGGAAGGCGGCGACATCCCGGTGTCCCCGCCGTTGTACCCCCCGTTGGAAGCGGGGGGTGGGGTGGGTGGGCTTTAGGGGCGCGGGGGGGTCTGGTGAGGACTCACCGGCGGCTTCACGGGGCGGCGGCGGCGGCGGCTCCGGGCCCGGCGCTGGGTGCGCAGGAAGGAAGAAGGAGGGAATGAGGCAGGGCTGACGTGAAGGGATGCAAAGCAGCTCCTCCTAACTCGCCCGCCCTTCATCTTCCTCCCCCTCCTCAACTTGCCCGACCACCGCGAACCGCCCCCCTCGGCTCAGCAGCATCTTCCACCGGAGCCGGGGCCGCCCTCGGTACCAATTTGGGGGGGTCGGGGGGGGAGTGGGGGTGGGAGTGGTCGATGAGGACTCTATGCCCACGCTGTCCCTGCATTATGTCTCCTCCAGCAGCACAGGGGTCATTTTCTACCTCACCCATCATTTTGGGGGGTTGTGACCCACAGAATGGTGCCGAGGAGGGGGTGACTTCCTCAAGAGACCCATATCCAGCTGGGCATGGCTCCCCTCCGCCACGGGCATGGGAAAGGTCATGTGCACCCCAGAAAGCTTGTAGGGATTGATGGCAAGGACTCCTCTCTCCCCAAAAATGGGATGAGAGGAATGAGGGATGTTACAGGAATTGGAGGGGTTTGGGGGGATGCTGCTCACCCGACACAAAGAGGTGGAGGGAAAGGCCACAGTGTGCAGCGGTAGGGTGGCAGGAGGTGGCCAAAGGAGGGGAGTGAGGTGGGATGTGGTGTAGGAAGGGGAGCAAGTGATCCAGAAGTTGGAGGTTTTGGGAAAGGGGGTGCTGTTGGCTCCCCCAAAAAGGTAGAGGGAGAGGTTGAGCGACGTGGCTGTGGGATGTGGCAGCAGGAGGCTGCTGGTCCCCAGAGGGAGGGATGGGGACGAGATGTGGCATGGGAAGGAGAGTGGGTGGCAACAGCCAAGGATCTACGGGCTGCAAGCTCCCATCGCGAGGAGGATGAGGAAGAGGAGGAGGCGGAGAATGAGGAAGAGGAGGAGGCGGAGGCGGAGGAGATGGAGGATGAGGGTCTCCTCCCCATGGAAGAAGGACCATGCAGAGGCAGCCGTGATCCGACTGGTGTGTCGGGAGATTCTCATCTCCATGGAAGCAGGTGGCGCCGGCCCGACTAATCGCAGTAGAGTTTGTCTCCACACGCAGCCCTTTGTCTGGGCTCACTTCTGCTTTTCTGGGTTTTTTTGTGTTCCTGGTGCAAACTGAGCTCCCTGCTCTGTCCCCACTGCCACTGCCGGTGCTCACATCCCCCACGCCTGTCTGGGGGCTGCCCAGCATCCCGGCACGTCCCTGCTGCTGCCCGCCGGCCCAGCCTGGAGCCCTCTGGAGCCCGGAGCCGGCCGGTGTCGCCGGTTCCCCAGGTGCCACCTCGCTCCCCACACTGGCAGCCCGGCCTCGGCCCGCACGTGGCCTGCAAACGGCTCTGCCCGCACGAACCTTTGCCAATACCGACGGGGAGAGACGGGGCGCGGGGAGATCCGCGCCTTGGAATTCCCGTGCGGGCCCCAGCCAGGGACAGTGCCTGGAGCTGGGCATGGAGCGGTACCCGGGGACGGGCACGGAGCGGGACAGCGCGGGGCCCGGAGCACGGCACCGGGCACGACTCGGCGCAGGACACGGAGCGGGGAACAAAGCGGGCACAGAGCGGCACACAGAGCGGCACACAGGGCGGGACACAGAGCGGGGTGCACCGTGTGACCCGGAGCGGGACCCGGAGCGGCACCGGGGGCGGCACCGGGCCAGCCCCGGCACCTCCGGCTGTCAGGGAGCAGCTGCCCGTCCGCTTCAGCCAATCAGAACGCGGATTTAGAAGGATGCGGCCACTTCAGCCAATCAGAAAGCGGATTCAAGAGGATGCGGCCATTTCAACCAATCAAAACGCGGATTCAAGAGGATGCGGCCATTTCAGCCAATCAGAACGCGGAATGAGGAGGCTGCTGCCTCAGCCAATCAGAACGCGGAGGCCCGAGGCTGCAGCCGCCTCAGCCAATCAGGAGCGCGGTCTCCGGCTCCCGGTCACTCCGTTGCTGTTCCCGTTCCCTCTCCCCGTTCCTCCCAGCCCACCGAGGCGCGCACTGACCCTTCTCTCCCTGCCCTCGATGTCCCCCGCCGGGCCCGAGGAACCGTGTCCGTGTCCCCCGGGTAAGGGCCCGTGGCTAGCCCCGGTGACACGCGGGACTGCCCCGCGCTGTTCTCACAGTCCCCAGCACAGCGCGTTATTGCGGGCCCTGGCCGGTGCGTGGCCGCGCTGGGGGGAAGCGGCACCGGGCAGGGGCCGGTGAGCTCTGACCCCGCCGGTGCCCACGCGCACGCCTCCTCCGGGCAGACAGAGGCGCTGGCCCTTTAAAACAGGGCGTGGTCTAACGCTTAGCCACGCCCCCTGCGCGAGGCGCCGGTCCCGGCGGGGCCGCTGCGCCCCCTGGCGGCGCGCGCGGGGAGCAGCGGTCCCGGTGGTCCCGGTGGTCCCGGTGGTGCCGGTGGTGCCGGTGGTTCCGGCGCGGGCAGCGGCCGCCGCATCCCGGCTCCTGAGCTGCCCGTGTGCCCCGTCGGGCTGCGAGCAGCGGCGGTCCCGGCCCGGCGGAGGCCGCACTGCCGCCGCGCGGTGCGGGGAGCCCCCGCCTAGGAGCGGCTTTGGTCGTTCCCGCGGCTCCGCAGGGTCACCCCGGGCTCAGCCCGCCGGAGCCCGGTGCGCTTCCGGGGCGGCCGAGAGGCTTCCTGCGGTGGGGCTGCGGCCGCCGTGCTGCTGCCAGCGCTGCTCCCGGCCCGGCCCGGCCCGGCCCGGCCCGACGCGCCGCCGGGATGATCAACGCCATCCTCGTGTTCAACAACCACGGGAAGCCGCGGCTCGTCCGCTTCTACCAGCACCTGGTGCGCGACCGGGGCCGGGACCGGGCCGGGGCCGCCGGTGGGGCTGCGGCAGCGGGTGCCTGAGCCGGGACCGGGACCGGGACCGGGACCGGTGCGGCTCGATGGGCTGGGGGTGTCCCGGGAGCAGGGGCGGTCGCTGCGGCACGGGGGAGCCCTGCCGTGCCCTGGTCGCGTCCTTCGGGATGCCCAGGATCACCCGTGGGTGACTGGCCTGTCACCCGGAGCCGCGGGCTCACGGCACCCCTGGGGCAGCAGGGGACAGCAGGGGACGTGGGTCCCATGCCAGGTGCCATTGGGCTCTTGCCCACCGTGGGTGGGACGCGCATGCATGGGTGCCCACCCAGAGCCTCCTCTGACAGGCAGAAGAGGCCCAGCAGCAGATCATCCGCGACACCTTCCACCTGGTGCTGAAGCGGGATGACCACATCTGCAACTTCCTGGAGTGCGGCAGGTACCGGCCGGGGGGGGGCCGTGCCGCGCCGGCCCCGCACCCCGCGGGGAGCCCGGGTGTGCCCCAGAGCCCCTCAGCTCCGCCCGTGTCCCCACAGCCTGTTCGGCGGCTCGGACTACAAGCTGATCTACCGACACTACGCCACGCTCTACTTCGTGTTCTGCGTGGACTCCTCGGAGAGTGAGCTGGGCATCCTGGACCTCATCCAGGTGTGTTCCTGCGGGGCCCAGCTGCACGGGCACAGCCCTGCCCTGGCACCATTCATTTCATGCCCGTGGTGTCCCTGTGCCAGCCCTTCCGAAAGGCCTGAGAAGCCCTCGGGGCCATGGTGGGAACGGGGTCCACACATACTCCCCGAGCTTCTGCATGGCTTCTTCACCTGGGAGCAGCAGGGAAGTCAGTCTCAATGAGTGTCTTTTAAAAATAGAAGCACAGAATCATTTAGGGTGGCAAAGACCCTTGGGAGCTTCAAGTCCAACCGTTAATCCTTAGATCCTGGAATCCCAGGTCGGAAGGGACCTCAGGGATTGTCTGGTCCAGCCTTTCTTGGCAAAACATGGCCTACACAATGCCCAACACCCTGTCATGTGAAAAATATCCAGTGTTGGGGAATCCCTCCCCCTTCATGGAGATTACTCAATGGCTGTTTCTTTGGAAAAATTTTCGTCTTGTGCCTTACTGGAGTTTCCCCAAGAGGAACTTGTACGCATCACTTAGTGTCTTTTCATGTGACTTCTTGTGTGAAGGGAGTTTTCAGCTTCGTAGCCACCCTTTAAACACCAGGACATGGGAAGAAGGTTTCCCGAGCCTCCTTTTCCCCAGGCTGAGCTCTCTCAGCCACCCTGGTGCTCCAGCCCCTTCCCCATCTCCGTTCCCTTCCCTGGACACGCTGCAGCCCCTCCAGGTCTGTCTTGTCAGGAGGGGCCCAGAGCTGCCCCCAGGACTGCAGGTGGCCCAGCAGGGCCAGCTGAGGGGACGGGCACTGCCCTGGGCCTGTGCCCACACTGGGGCTGACACAAGCCAGGTGCCCGTGGCCTCTTGCGCACCTGGACACACCTGGGCTCGTGTTCAGCCACAGTGACCAGCATCCCCAGGTCCTTTTGCAGCTTTCCAGCCACTCTGTCCCGTGCCTGGAGTGTTCCGTGGGTTGGTGTGACCATCTTGCCTGGTCTCTGTCTACTGCCCCAGGTGTTTGTGGAGACGCTGGACAAGTGCTTTGAGAATGTCTGTGAGCTGGACCTCATCTTCCACATGGACAAGGTGGGTGCTGGGCTGGGGCTGCCCCAGAGCCTGCATTTCTTGGGCTGGGGCTGGCCAGGAGCGTGTGGGGACGGCAGGGGTCACTTTGGGAGGGACTGAGATCCTGCAAGGGAAGCTTTCAGCCCGTGTTCTTGGAGAGCCACTCACATCGTGACCTCCCAACGAGACACCCCGGTGCTGGGCTGCTCCGAGCCCGGGGGAGCCGTGCCCAGCCCTGGGGGAGCCGTGCCCAGCCCTGGGGCTGCTCCGAGCCCAGGGGAGCCCTGCCCAGCCCTGGGGCTGCTCCGAGCCCAGGGGAGCCGTTCCCAGCCCCGGGGGAGCCGTGCCCAGCCGGGGGGGAGCCGTCCCCAGCCCGGGGGCTCCTCCGAGCCCAGGGGAGCCGTTCCCAGCCCCGGGGCTGCCCCGAGCCCTGGGAGAGCCGTGCCCAGCCCTGGGGGAGCCGTGCCCAGCCCTGGGGGAGCCGTGCCCAGCCCTGGGGGAGCCGTGCCCAGCCCTGGGGGAGCTGTGCCCAGCCCTGGGACTGCCCCGAGCCCAGGGAAGCCGTGCCCAGCCCCGGGGGAGCCGTGCCCAGCGCCGGGGCTGCCCCGGGGCCGGGTGGCTGCGGGCAGGGGAGGATCTGTGCTGGAGAGAGCTGGGCAGACTCTGGCCTGGGGCTGGGGCGTTCTGCCTCTGCTCCAAGCCGTGACACCTTGTGGGAGTTAACATTTTACTACAGCTGCCGGGAAAAAGGGAAGGAACAATGGGAGTGTTTGGCATTCGAAGTGCTGGGTAAACTTGGGTTTGAGCCGAAGCCTGTAATGCTTCCTCTTGAGCTGGACTGAGATCCTGGATGGAAACCACCCCCTTTGATCATGTCCTGGGTCACAAGGCTGAAGATAGCTAGGAATAGATAGCCAGGAATAGTCTTGGAGCAGGGAGGGGCTTGGCTGAGGGTGCTGGGCTTGCATTGCTGTTGATCAAGATTTTCTTGCTTTGCTGAAGACAAAAACATGTCAACAAAAAAGAGCACTGGGAAAAAAAAGTGTAAAATACTCCCTTTCCATTGGTGATTCCACCTGGGGAACCGGCAGGGAAGGGGAGTGAGCAGGTCTGGGAGGTCTCTGTGTTACCAGCTGCCAAGGTCAGGCTTTGGTTTCACCATTTGCCCCGTTGAAAACTTTCCAAAATGCCACAACATGATTGTCTTGTCAGCAAAGTGTTTATCGAAGCAGGAAGGAGGCTGAGCAGCTGCGGGAGAAGTGTTGGCAGCTGCCCAGCTCACCTCTGCCCACAGCTGGGGGAGGATGTGCCCGTGGCTGCTGACTCTGGCATGAGCAGGACCCAGCAGCTTTTCACTCAGCCTTACTCTCAGCTTGAGATGAGCTGTGCCTGTGCAGCCCTGAGCCTCCCAGCCAGCCCGCAGCCCCCGGGCAGGGCAGCCACACCTTTGCCAGCAGCGCTGGCCTCACCCTTCTCTGACCTCTGCTGCCTGGAAGAACGTTCTCAGGAGACAGGAATTGGGGGTTTCTGAGAGTGGAGACCCCAGCTCGGTCACTGCAGGCTCTCCCAGCCCTGTTTACTTCCCATCTAATGCTCCCACTGCTTCCCAGCTTTGACTCGACTCTTGGCCGTTATCAGTTGGTCCTCCGGTCTGTTTCTATATTTGGCTCATGTTTATTTCTCAGATGTGCTGGTGTTCCTGTGGTTCCCGGAGTTCTGTTGCAGAGGGACAGTGTTTGAGGCGCTGGGCATGTGCTGCTGTGTCCTGCTGGGCCCTGCTGGCCCCCCTTGGATGCCCGGGCAGGGCCATGAGTGTCTCCTGGGACAGGGCTGAATGTCTCCCTGGGCAGGGCATGGCAGAGCTTCAGGTGCAACTTTGGCTGCATTCTGTAGTTTTTCTTTTTGCCTTAAGTTCCACCTTGCCCCACCTGCAGCGCGAGGGCCGTGGGACCAGAGCTGTGGTGGGTCTGGGGTCCTCTCCTGCCGTGGGCCGATGGAGGGGACACTGCTCAGGCACCAGTGACTCCAGTGCTTGTAGCTGCTGGCTTTGGGAGCCCCAGGCTCAGAGCTGCAGGGACCCCCCGTGCCAAGGGAAGGCTCAGGGTGGGCTGTGCCCCGCTCTCAGTCGTGCTTTCCACCTTGGAGGGGAGTGTGAGCTGCACTCAGCAGCTGCAGGGTCCCAGGGGGGACATGGATTGCTCAGGAAGTGCTGTGCTCTGGCTTGGAGAACAAAACTTGTTCAGGATGTCTGCCCTGTTGGTTTGGAGCCAGCTTGGGCCGAAGCCAGATCTTGAAGGAAAGTTTCCTGATGCTCCCATATCCTTTTTGGCTGTGGGACCCACTTGCTCCAGCTGCTCCAGCATGTACTGGGACTGGGCTGTGGGATGGGGGTCCCAGGGCTGTGGGATGGGGGTTCCTGGGCTGTGGGATGGGGGTTCCCGGGCTGTGGGATGGGGGTCCCAGGGCTGTGGGATGGGGGTCCCAGGGCTGTGGGATGGGGGTTCCTGGGCTGTGGGATGGGGGTCCCAGGAGCTGCCTGGGGCTCACCCAATGCTGTGCTGATCCCACACACCCTCTGCTGCTCCAGGCACTGTGGGATGGCACAGGACCTATGGGGAGCCCTGGGCTGGATCACCTCGCTGTTGTCTGGGATCAGCTCACAGAGCTGGGATTGCCCCTCAGAGCGGGTTCTCTCTCTATTGTCCCCGGGATGGTGCTGGTGGTGTTTGTCACAAGGTGTTCACAAGGGCAGCCTGGCTCTGTGAAACCATAAAACAATCTCATAACCCAACGATGCTCCTGCAAAGCCTCTCTCACGGAAGTACCTGGGGCCCATAAATCCGTGTCCTGTGCTGGGAGCTCGTGGGGAGCTGCTGAGTGTGCAGGGAATGCTGAGCTGAGCCACGTGCAGGAGCTCAGGGTGGTTGCAGCCACCAGCACAGCCTGGTGCCACCTCGGGGCTGGTTGCAATTTCTGGGGTTGCAACTCAGCAGCGTTCCATTTCCTGCTCTGGCCGTGTGATTGCACTGGCCCTGCCTGGCTGTTCATCCTTGCACTCAAGGGATCCCAGGAAAGGGGCAGACTCCCTTGGCAGTTCTGTGCTTTTTCTGTGCCTGTGTCACAGTGCCAGCCTTCCTCAGAGACAGCGGAGAGGCCAGGCTCTGGCCTGGCTCTCTGAGGAGAAGGAGCTTCTGGGGAGAAGTGTCCTGCCCCGTGGGGACCCTGCTGCCTGCTGGGGTCATCTCTAGGACACATTCCTGCTGTAAGCTGGCTCCTGGCCCCGGAGGGAGCAGCCCAGTGTCGGGGGTGGCACTGCCAGGCTGTGCCAGTGGAACGAGTCACATCTGGCTGCTGCAGGGGCTGCCCTGTGCCCCGCGGGTGCTGGGTGTCATCTGGAGTGGGCATACAGGTGCTAAGTGCAGCTTTGGGGCTCCCCATGGCAAGGCCCTTGGCCATCCTTTCGCTCTCCAGGCGGCTCAGAAGGGGGCAGGGGTAGATTTCTGTCCCTCGGGGAGATGCTGGCCCCTGACACGCTTCCGCAGCAGCGCTGCAGCCAGGCCCTCAGCCTTCTGCTCCCTCCCTGGCAGGTCCACCACATCCTGCAGGAGATGGTGATCGGCGGGATGGTGCTGGAGACCAACATGAACGAGATCGTGGCGCAGGTGGAGGCCCAGGGCAAGCTGGAGAAGGCGGAGGTGAGCGGTGACAGACAGACCCTGGGCTGCGAGGGGGGTGGCCCCTGGGGACAGGGGTGGGCGTGGGGGATCTCCGGGGTATTCCCAGTGTCTGCCTGCCTGCGCCCTGGGGATGGGGACATCCCTGCCCAGGGGTGCTGGTCAGGAGTGCAGGGAGCTGCCAGAGTGTGGAAGTGGCTCTTCCACCGAGGTTAATGGCCCCAGGCCATAAAAGGTTTGTCACGAAGAGGTGGCTGTGGAGGGGCTGTGGGGTGGGGCCCGTGGTCACGGTCCCTCTGTCCCCAGGGAGGCCTCTCAGCTGCTCCTTCCCGTGCTGTGTCGGCCGTGAAGAACATCAACCTGCCCGAGATCCCCCGCAACATCAACATCGGGGACATCAACATCAAAGTGCCCAACCTGTCACAGTTCATGTGAGCAGCCCGTGCTGGGGGGCTGCCTGCTGAGCAGAGTCCCCGGCTGCTCCTGGGGCTCTGCCTGTGTGGCACACAGGGGCCAGTGCTGGCCGAGGGCAGGGAGCAGTGACAGGGCTCAAAGAATGGGCTGGGGGGCTCAGAGAACGAGGTGGGGGGGTCCCTCCTGCTGGACCTGGGCTCAGTTCTGCTCTCTGGTCCCCCAGCAAGGAGGGTGCCCTTCCTTCCCCTCCCTCCCTGTGGACACACAGCCTCTCCTTGCTGTGGGGAAGAGTTGGCTCCTGCCTCTCCTGGGATTCTTGGGATTCCCAGTGCTGAAAGCGTTCCTGTAGTGCCAGGAGCTGCAGGTTGTCTGCTCCATCCTCCCATGGCTGTCCCCTGCCCTGGTCCTGCTCTCTGTGATGGGCCCCAGCTGGGTGTGGGTCACTCACGGGAGCTGCTGTGTGCCCTGGGGACAGTGTGAGGGGGACCTGCTGCTGTGTGCCCTGGGGACAGTGTGAGGGGGACCTGCTGGGGCGGGGATGTGGCACCAGGAGGGACAGAGCTGGGTGCCCTGGGGACAGTGTGAGGGGGACCTGCTGGGGCGGGGATGTGGCAGCAGGAGGGACAGAGCTGGGTGCCCTGGGGGACGGGCAGGTGGCAGCTTGCAGGCCCAGGCCAGGCTGGGGCTGCTGGAGTGTGTCCCTGTGTCCCAATAAACTGCCCTTGAAGCCGGACCTGTGTTTGCTGTGGGTGCTGCTGGGCGGGCAGGGGGCCGGGGGCTCTGTGCAGCCCTCCTGGGGTGGCTGCAGCCCTGGGGGGTTGGCTGCTGGGGGCCCAGGGGGTGGGAAAGGGCGCCCTGGATGCCCCAGGGGAGGGCAGGGGGCTCAGGGCAGGGCCCCTGGCTGCACCCTCTGCTCTCGGAGCAGGTGCAGGGAGGGTGATGGCCCTGCTCAGGCTGTGACAGCCACGTCCCCAGCTTTGGGCCGTTGGTGGAAGGTCACCCCACTCCTCCTCCTGCCCTCTCCCTGCTGCAGAGCATCCTCTGCAGGACAGCCGTGAGCTCTGACAGCTCTGTGGGTGTGTGGGGGCCGTGGGGCTGGGGTCCTCTGAGGCCGGGGAGGAGCAGGGCTCGTCCTGGGGGTCACAGCGACACTGATGGGCTCTGTCAGCCATGTGCCCCATGCCCCTGGCCCCACTTTGGCTCCATCTGGTATCAGCCCCTGGGGCTGGCCGGGGGCCCTTCCTCTGCTCCCCAGCTGTGCTCCGGGTTCTGCCTCCACTTCCCCTGGCAGGGAAATGGTGACTCTGCCTGGAAGGAATTTCCCCTCCCTGCAGCTTAACCCTTCCTCAGCTGGCCAGCAGCCACATCAGCGCTCCTGGAGGTCAGGGAGCAGGGCAACCTGTTGTGTCCTCTTCTCCGCTGGCTCTCCTCCTTCGCCTCCTCCTATTCCTCCTATTCCTCCTCCTCCTCCTCCTCCTCCTCTTGTAGGTGCCGGCGAAGGGTGCAGGTGAGCCATCGTGCCCGGGCCGTGTCGTGGGGCTGGGACGGAGCCTGGCAGGACAGACGGAAGGGGACGCTCATGGCGAGGGACTTGGGGGATGCTGGAAGAGGCTGTGCGCCAGGCCGGGGGTACGGGGGCTCGGCTGCCGCGGGCAGTGCCCGTGTCCGGCCCCACGCCGCAGCATCCCGCTGCCGCTGCGGGCTGCGTCCGCCCGCAGGTGGCCCCTCTGCACCTCCCGCAGCGGCTCTGCTAACAGCTCCGGCCCCACTGCCCCGTCCTAGGCTCGCCAGAGCCCCAGCCCCGCAGCTCTGCGGGCCGTGGGAGGCTGAGCACCGGGACCGCGCTGGGGCCGGGGCAGCCCCTCTGCCGGCCCCGGCCGCTCTCTCCTGCCAAGCCCTGGTTCAGGCTGCGATGAGCCGGGGCGAGCCCCGAGCCCCCCATTCCCCCTCCCGGGGAACCTGAGCCCCGACTCGGGGGCGGTGGGTTGTGCGGGAGCCGAGCGCCCGGCGCCGGCCGTGACCCCGCGCGGTGCCCACGGGGCTGCGCCGGGTGGGTCACCGGAGCCGCGCCACGGCCCGCAGCGAGCAGGCAGGGCAGAGAGGGCAGGGGCTGCCCGGGGGCTCCGCACTGCCCCCCGAGCCGCCCGCATGGTGCGGAGATGGGGCTGGGTCCTGGGGATGGCTCCTGGCCCGCGCCCATTCCCTGTCCCGGCTGTGCTGTGTGTGGCACCCATGGGTGCCGCGTTTTTCTGGGCTCAGCCCTGCCCGCCGCAGCGTGTTCCCAAACCCAGGCCCCCTCCCCAGCGCCCTCTCCCCTCGGACCTGCCTCCTCGCCCTGCTCCAGTGTGGGGCAGCCCACGCCGGAGGTTCTCCCCCCACGCCGTCCCGGGCCGTGGCCCCCGCCCCGCGGGCCGGCAGACACGAGGTTAAGGGGGCGAGAGCTCCGGGTTCCTGCCCGGGAGCTGCGGAGGAAGCTTTCCTCGCCCTGGAGCGGGGCGCCGAGCGGGGCGGACGGTCGGGCGGCAGGAGCGCAGGCAGGGTGACACCCGGGGCGCAGGAAGCGGGCGCGCGGCGGGGGGGACCCCGCTGTCCCCGCTGTCCCCGCTGCCCCCGGCTGAGCGCAGGAAGGTGAGGGGGGTACTCTGCTGCTGCTGCGGAGGCTCCGGGGGGTTCACACCCCGGACAGGGGGGCTGCGGGGTGCCTTGGGGTGGATCAAGCAGGGGAAGGGGC
>WAAE01014807.1:128734-167789 GCA_013400495.1 Nicator chloris
TCCTCCTCCTCCTCCTCCTCCTCCTCTTGTAGGTGCCGGCGAAGGGTGCAGGTGAGCCATCGTGCCCGGGCCGTGTCGTGGGGCTGGGACGGAGCCTGGCAGGACAGACGGAAGGGGACGCTCATGGCGAGGGACTTGGGGGATGCTGGAAGAGGCTGTGCGCCAGGCCGGGGGTACGGGGGCTCGGCTGCCGCGGGCAGTGCCCGTGTCCGGCCCCACGCCGCAGCATCCCGCTGCCGCTGCGGGCTGCGTCCGCCCGCAGGTGGCCCCTCTGCACCTCCCGCAGCGGCTCTGCTAACAGCTCCGGCCCCACTGCCCCGTCCTAGGCTCTCCAGAGCCCCAGCCCCGCAGCTCTGCGGGCCGTGGGAGGCTGAGCACCGGGACCGCGCTGGGGCCGGGGCAGCCCCTCTGCCGGCCCCGGCCGCTCTCTCCTGCCAAGCCCTGGTTCAGGCTGCGATGAGCCGGGGCGAGCCCCGAGCCCCCCATTCCCCCTCCCGGGGAACCTGAGCCCCGACTCGGGGGCGGTGGGCTGTGCGGGAGCCGAGCGCCCGGCGCCGGCCGTGACCCCGCGCGGTGCCCACGGGGCTGCGCCGGGTGGGTCACCGGAGCCGCGCCACGGCCCGCAGCGAGCAGGCAGGGCAGAGAGGGCAGGGGCTGCCCGGGGGCTCCGCACTGCCCCCCGAGCCGCCCGCATGGTGCGGAGATGGGGCTGGGTCCTGGGGATGGCTCCTGGCCCGCGCCCATTCCCTGTCCCGGCTGTGCTGTGTGTGGCACCCATGGGTGCCGCGTTTTTCTGGGCTCAGCCCTGCCCGCCGCAGCGTGTTCCCAAACCCAGGCCCCCTCCCCAGCGCCCTCTCCCCTCGGACCTGCCTCCTCGCCCTGCTCCAGTGTGGGGCAGCCCACGCCGGAGGTTCTCCCCCCACGCCGTCCCGGGCCGTGGCCCCCGCCCCGCGGGCCGGCAGACACGAGGTTAAGGGGGCGAGAGCTCCGGGTTCCTGCCCGGGAGCTGCGGAGGAAGCTTTCCTCGCCCTGGAGCGGGGCGCCGAGCGGGGCGGACGGTCGGGCGGCAGGAGCGCAGGCAGGGTGACACCCGGGGCGCAGGAAGCGGGCGCGCGGCGGGGGGGACCCCGCTGTCCCCGCTGTCCCCGCTGCCCCCGGCTGAGCGCAGGAAGGTGAGGGGGGTACTCTGCTGCTGCTGCGGAGGCTCCGGGGGGTTCACATCCCGGACAGGGGGGCTGCGGGGTGCCTTGGGGTGGATCAAGCAGGGGAAGGGGCGGTGGGGGTGTGTGGGGGCTGTGGGGTCTGGACTGTGGGGTTAGCAGTGGGGTTCACATACATGGGGGTGATGGGGCCCATATGCAGTGCGGGGCTTGGGGGTCTGTGGGGTGCATGACAGTGTGGAGGGCTCTGGGGGGGTCAGGCTGTGGGTGCCCGAGGCCAGAGCCCCAAGGGACCCACGTGCCCGCGGGGGCGACGCCCGACATCTGTGCCGCTTGTGGGACATGGGAGATGCGTGTGCTGCCGGCTGGGCTCCAGAGAGGGGTCTTCTGGGGGTGGGGACCGCATCCTGCAGGCGCTGGGGCACTCAGGGTGTGGGTGCTGTGTCTTGCCCCAGTGCTGCTCCCCCTTAACTCCATCCAACCCCTCCCCAGGCCAGCCAGTGGGGATGGCTGCGTGCTGTGCCCGAGGGGCTGTGGGGAGGGCCAGCAGGACCGCTGGTGTCAGATGGGGGTGTGCAGAGTGCCTGGCACCCTCACAGCCGCCTGTGGCCCTTGGTCCTGTGGGGGACTGTCCCCAAAGCCTTTGGCCAGGGCCAGGGTGGGGATGGGACTGAGAGCCAGCAGTGACCTCTGGGCCACGGTCATGCCCTGGAATGCCAGGGACACCAGCAGCAGTCAGAGTGATCTGTGCCAGGCACGGTGACCCCGGCAGGTGCAGCTGGGTGCTGTCAGGGACAGGGCAGGGCTCCCTGGGGACACCACTCACTCATCCTGGTTTGCCCTTTGCCCAAGCTGTGGCTCCCGGCAACACCTGCCCATATCTCCCTATGGAGAGATCAATTTGATCTTGGGAACAAGGCTTCCTATTCCCAGTGTGTGACAGGTTGTGTCACCCTCCCACCCTTCACATGAGGGTGGAGACCTCACATGTGCCCACTGGGCTCACAAGGACGGAGTTTGACCGCAGTACCTCCCGGTTCATGACCCTGGACTTTGAGAGGGCTGTGGGCNGCTGAGCGCAGGAAGGTGAGGGGGGTACTCTGCTGCTGCTGCGGAGGCTCCGGGGGGTTCACATCCCGGACAGGGGGGCTGCGGGGTGCCTTGGGGTGGATCAAGCAGGGGAAGGGGCGGTGGGGGTGTGTGGGGGCTGTGGGGTCTGGACTGTGGGGTTAGCAGTGGGGTTCACATACATGGGGGTGATGGGGCCCATATGCAGTGCGGGGCTTGGGGGTCTGTGGGGTGCATGACAGTGTGGAGGGCTCTGGGGGGGTCAGGCTGTGGGTGCCCGAGGCCAGAGCCCCAAGGGACCCACGTGCCCGCGGGGGCGACGCCCGACATCTGTGCCGCTTGTGGGACATGGGAGATGCGTGTGCTGCCGGCTGGGCTCCAGAGAGGGGTCTTCTGGGGGGGGGGACCGCATCCTGCAGGCGCTGGGGCACTCAGGGTGTGGGTGCTGTGTCTTGCCCCAGTGCTGCTCCCCCTTAACTCCATCCAACCCCTCCCCAGGCCAGCCAGTGGGGATGGCTGCGTGCTGTGCCCGAGGGGCTGTGGGGAGGGCCAGCAGGACCGCTGGTGTCAGATGGGGGTGTGCAGAGTGCCTGGCACCCTCACAGCCGCCTGTGGCCCTTGGTCCTGTGGGGGACTGTCCCCAAAGCCTTTGGCCAGGGCCAGGGTGGGGATGGGACTGAGAGCCAGCAGTGACCTCTGGGCCACGGTCATGCCCTGGAATGCCAGGGACACCAGCAGCAGTCAGAGTGATCTGTGCCAGGCACGGTGACCCCGGCAGGTGCAGCTGGGTGCTGTCAGGGACAGGGCAGGGCTCCCTGGGGACACCACTCACTCATCCTGGTTTGCCCTTTGCCCAAGCTGTGGCTCCCGGCAACACCTGCCCATATCTCCCTATGGAGAGATCAATTTGATCTTGGGAACAAGGCTTCCTATTCCCAGTGTGTGACAGGTTGTGTCACCCTCCCACCCTTCACATGAGGGTGGAGACCTCACATGTGCCCACTGGGCTCACAAGGACGGAGTTTGACCGCGGTACCTCCCGGTTCATGACCCTGGACTTTGAGAGGGCTGTGGGCAGGGGAAGCTCCTCCCAGGTGTTCCCCTGCTGCTGCCAGCCCTCTGTGCTGCACCCCACGCCCCCTGCTTTCCCTGGGTGGGCAGCCCATCAGCTGTGCCCCTCGCAGGCAGGGGCGGCGTGGACCCTCTGAGAGTGGCTCAGACCCCGTCACACGAGGGTAAATGGGGTGACAGAGTCTGCATCTGGGCTTGGCTGGTGGGGACACCCGCGGGGCCCTGCGGCATGGTGGGGATGTGGCTGCTGGCTGCCACCACCCGCTCTGTCCCTCCTTTTGCAGGGCTGGGCCGGCGCTGGGGGAGGACGCCGGGGGTCCCACAGCCCGCGCCCGCTGCCCGATGGTGCCACCCCCCCTGCCAGCTCTGCCCCTGCAGCAGGCGCCGGGCGTTGGTGCTCCCGCCGGGCTGGGGCGTGGGCAGGTGGAAAGCTCATCCCAGGGTCTGTCACCGCCCTGAGCCCCATGGCCATTTAATCCTTCACCCATTAACTTGGACTAATAAACCCCGTGGGAGCGAGAGGCTAAAAGCCGTGCTCGCTCCAGCGCCATCTCTGCCAGTGCCGCTCCTGCTGCCCGCCATGGCAGCCGGCTTCTTCATCAGCAAGACCGTGGGCATCGTGGCCATCGTGCTGGGCCTGGGGGCTGTGGCCACCATCATTGCGCTCTCGGTGGTGTACGCCCAGGAAAAGAACAAGGGGACACCAGATGTGGGCACCAGCACCACCACCACGGCCAGCCCCAGCATCACCACCATCACCACCAGCACCACCAGCACCATCAGCACCACCAACACCACCAACACCAGCACCACCCCCGCCCCCAACAACCCCTGGAACCGGTGGAGGTTGCCGACCACGCTGAAGCCGGAGTTCTACGAGGTGTCCCTGCAGCCCTTCCTGAAGCCCGATGCCAACAACATGTACATCTTCAAGGGCAACAGCAGCGTGGTCTTCACGTGCCAGGAAGCCACCGACCTCATCCTCATCCACAGCAACAAGCTGAACTACACCATGCAGGGCTCCTTCCACGCCACGTTGCAGGCAGAGGGTGGTGGCAAGGCCCCTGCCATCTCCCGCACCTGGCTGGAGACTCCCACCCAGTACCTGGTGGTGCAGCTGGGCGCGCCCCTGGAGCAGGGCCAGCGGTACCGGCTGTCCAGCAGCTTCACCGGGGAGCTGGCCGATGACCTGGCTGGCTTCTATCGCAGCGAATACATAGACGAGTCAGGCAACAAGTAGGTGGACGGCGAGGGACGGGATGGGAGCCACAGGGCTGGCCCTGTGTGGTGGTGGGAAGGGGAAGGGGGGCATGGGGCTGGCACAGGGCCGTGGAGGGGATGGACTGGCCGTGGGGCTCCTCTCCCACCAGCACCATGGGATGGGTGTGAGGAGCCTCTGTGCCCCCCTTGCATTCTCATGCTGTGCCAGTGGGGATGGGAGAGAGGGGACTGGGGGTGCAGCCTCCACAGGGACCCCGGGACTGATGGGGTTGGCTCACAGGCAGGTGGTGGCCACCACGCAGATGCAGGCGGCTGATGCACGCAAAGCTTTCCCCTGCTTCGACGAGCCGGCCATGAAAGCCAACTTCACAGTGGCACTGATCCACCCCTCGGACTACACGGCCATTTCCAACATGCCTGCCAGCAGTGAGTAGGGGGGGAACCCCTTCGGGGGGCTGGGGGCCTGGCAGGGCTGTGGGGTGATCCTCTGATCTCCACAGGGACCTGGCAGCAGATGATTGATGGGGAGACCTGGAATGTCACCGAGTTTGACACCACCCCCCGGATGTCCACGTACCTTCTGGCCTTCATTGTCAGCCAGTTCAGCTACGTGCAGAATAACTCGAAGCCACTGGTAGGATGGGCTGGGGTGCACCCTCTGCCCACCTGGCTGGTGAGCCTGTGCCACTGATGAGTCCTGCATCCCTCCCCTCCAGATTCGCATCTGGGGCCGCCCCACTGCCATCAAGGAGGGCCAGGGCGACTACGCACTCAATGTCACCGGCCCCATCCTCAGGTTCTTTGAGGCGCATTACAACACGTCCTACCCGCTCCCCAAGTCCGGTGGGTGCTGCGGGGCAGCCGGGGCGCTGGGTGCAGGTGCCCACTGCAGGGGGGAGATGGTCCAGCATGCTGTCGGCGGGGCACTGACGGCACCCCTCCACCCCAGACCAGGTTGGCCTCCCCGATTTCAACGCGGGCGCAATGGAGAACTGGGGGCTGGTGACCTACCGGGAGAACTCGCTGCTCTTCGATGCCAATTACTCCTCCATTGGCAACAAGGAGCGCGTGGTGACCGTCATCGCCCACGAGCTGGCACACCAGGTACCTGCCGCAGCCCTCGCCCGCCCCCCGGCTGGTGGCTGGTGGCTGCTGGCTGCTGGCTGGTGGCTCAGGGAGTGCTGTGCCCTCCGCAGTGGTTCGGGAACTTGGTGACGCTGCGGTGGTGGAACGACCTGTGGCTGAACGAGGGCTTCGCCTCGTACGTGGAGTACCTGGGTGCCGACTCTGCCGAGCCCTCCTGGAACATTGTGAGGCCAGGGACGATGGGCGTGGGGGCGGGCAGGGGAGCGGGCACCCAGGGCTGCCCGGTGCCAGGTGGTGCACGCAGGGCTGAGGCCCGTGCCGGTGCCCCCTCCGCAGAAAGACCTGATGGTGCTGAACGAGCTGCACGCCGTGATGGCGACAGACGCCCTGGCCAGCTCCCACCCGCTGTCCTTCCGTGAGGAGGAGATCAACACCCCAGCCCAGATCAGCGAAGTCTTTGACAGCATCGCCTACAGCAAGGTGTGCACGGGGGTCCCGGGGGTGGGGATGGGCTCCGGGGTGTCCCTGGCTTCTCTGACCTGCTGTCCCTGCAGGGAGCGTCGGTGCTGCGGATGCTCTCAAGCTTCCTCACTGAGGACATCTTCAAGAAGGGGCTGCAGGTGAGGTGCTGCTGGTGCTGGGGGGCAGCAAGCCCCATGCAGGGTGGGCATCCCGTGGTAGGGTCCTTCCCGGGTGCTCTAGGGGTGTCCCACACCCCAGACTTGCCCTTGCTCACCCGTGTCTCCTGGTGCTCTCCCACAGTCCTACCTCCACACCTTCGCCTACAACAACACCGTCTACGCTGACCTCTGGGTCCACCTGCAAGAGGTAGGAGGGGGCTGGTGCTGCTGCAGCCCTGGCTCGGGGGGCTGCCTGCTGTGACGGGGTCCCACGTGCTGGGTGAGGGTCGCAGCGCTGGCCAAGCCCCACGCAGCCCGTGGCCCTGCCCCTGGTGACCAGCAGCGCTGCCATCCCCGCAGGCGGTGGAGAAGAACAACGTCCAACTGCCTGACAGTATCAGCAACATCATGGATCGCTGGACGCTGCAGATGGGCTTCCCTGTGGTGACTGTCGACACCCGCAGCGGCACCGTCAGCCAGAAACATTTTCTGCTGGACCCCACATCTTCTGTGGACAGACCCTCTGTCTTCAAGTGAGTGTGGCGGGTCTGGCTGGGAAATGAGGGGTCAGGGGATGAGGGCCGGTCCCACCACCTGTCTGTCCCTGGCACAGCTACACCTGGATCATCCCCATCACCTGGATGACAGGCAGTAGCCATGGGAACAGCAGCTACTGGCTGACCAAGGTCACAGGTATGGTGTGTCCTGGCTGTGAGTGGGGGTCTTGCTGCCACCTCCACTGCCATGGCACTGGCGGGGTTCCCAGGGAGGCAGTGGTGGTGGGGGCTGAGCCTGGCCCCCCTGGCGGGGAGGGGTGCAGCTCTGGCAGAACCTTCTGTCCCTTCCCAGACACCAACAGCAACTTCAAGCTCGACGGCTCCAGCTGGCTCCTGCTGAACCTCAATGTCACTGGGTACTTCCGTGTCAATTACAACCAGGAGAACTGGGATCGGCTGCTCACCCAGCTCGGCACTAACCACACGGTACACGGGGCGCTCGGGGCTCTGCTGTGGGACCCCATCCACGCTCAGGCTGCCCTGAGACACTGACTCTGCTCTCTCAGGTCTTCCCTGTGATCAACCGTGCCCAGATCATTGATGATGCCTTTAACCTGGCCAGGTGAGCCCTGCCAGGTGATCTGGGTGCCACTGGGGTGAGGGGCTGGATGGGGTGGGTGCCCTGGGGTGGGCAGTGCCGGCGGGGCTGGGGAGGTGACACTGCCCTCACCCCTGACAGGGCCAAGTACGTCAACGTGACCTTGGCTCTGGACACGACACGGTTCCTGAGCAAGGAGACGGAATACATGCCCTGGCAGGCAGCGCTCAGCAGCCTGCAGTACTTCCAGCAGATGTTTGACCGCAGCGAGGTCTTTGGGGCCATGTCGGTGAGTGGTGCCACCCCCCGTGCTGGGGGTGGAGGGCCAGGGTGGCCCCCACAGTGCTGTGGGGGCTGCTGCCAGTCAGCGTCACGGGGCACCGACTCCCTCTTGCCCCCAGAGATACATGAAGCAGCAGGTGACCCCTCTCTTCAACTACTACAAGAACATCACCAATAACTGGAAAGATCTCCCCAGTGGCCTGATGGCCCAGTGAGTATGGTGGCCCTGGGGCTGGGCTGGACCCCTGGGGTCTCCCCGGCTGCACTGGGGAGAGGGCACAGCCCTGCCTGCAGCCAGCACTGGCCACGGGGTGCCCTGTGCCGGACCCCAGCCCTCACGGCCTCTCCCCCCAGGTACAACGAGGCCAATGCCATCAGCACCGCCTGCTCCTACGGCGTCACCGACTGCCAGCAGCTGGCTGCCGACTACCTGCGCCAGTGGCAGAGTGGCACCAGCAACCCGTGAGTCCTCGGCAGCCCCGTGCTGTGTGGTCGGGCTGGGCACGGCCAGGGGCTCCTGGCACTGATGCCTCTTACCCCAACAGGGTGCCCCCGAACCTGCGCTCAGCCATCTACTGCAGCATGGTGGCCACGGGCGGGGAGGAGGCCTGGGATTTCCTCTGGAGGAAGTTCCAGGAGGCCCCTGTGGTGTCTGAGGCTGACAAGCTCCGCACAGCCCTCTCCTGCAGCCCCCACCCCTGGATCCTCAACCGGTGCGTGTGGGCTCTGGCTGGGCTGTGGCGTGTGCCCGCCAGCCCCTCACCCACAGCGTGTCCGCTGCCCCTGCCGGCCCCTCACCCCCTCATCGTGCCCTCAGGTACCTGGCGTTCACCCTCGACCCCACAAAGATCCGGAAGCAGGATGCCACCTCCACCATCAACAGCATTGCTGCCAACGTTGTGGGGCAGCCCCTGGCCTGGGACTTCATCCGTGCCAACTGGAGGACGCTCTTCAGCCAGTGAGCACCGTGGGGGCTGGGGGCACCCCTGTCTGCCTGCGCCCCTTGGGGCTGGCACCGCCCCTTCCCCTTCCCCTGTCCCAGCTCAGCACACTTCTGCTCTCCAGGTATGGGGGCGGCTCCTTCTCCTTCTCCCGCCTGATTTTGTCTGTGACCCAGCGCTTCTCCTCGGAGTTTGAGCTGCAGCAGGTGAGGCTGGACCCTGGCAGGGAACCGCTGGCCTTGGCAGAGCTGCCCTTTGCCAGCAGCCCTTGAGAGGGGGTTTCCTGCCCCTTGTGTGCCCGGGGGTCCAAGAGGCTTCTGTCCCTGCCACAGGCTGCTGGGGTGGTGGCAGGGATGCCCAAGGGCTGTCAGAGTGCTCCTGGGAGTGTTGGGGTGCTGCATGGGCTGCTGTTGGGGTGCTCCTGGAGGCTGCTGAGACAGTGCTGGGGGCTGTCAGGGTGCTACTGGGGCTATCAGGATGATGTTGGGTGGTGTTGGGGGCTGCTGGGAGCTCACAGAGGCTTTGGGGTGCTCCTGGGGGCTGTTGGTGTCCTGCCAGGCAGCAGCTGAGGGATGCTGGGGTGGTGCTGGAGCGCTCACAGGGGCTGTCAGGGGCTGTGGGGTGTTCCTGGGCTCCTGGTTCCTGGGTGGTGTCGAGGTTGCTGGGAGCTGCTGGGACCTGCCAGGCGTTGCCGGGCCCAGCCCCTGCCTGCTGCAGCCCCATCTCTGCCTGGCAGCTGGAGCAGTTCAAGGAGGACAACCAGGACATCGGGTTTGGGTCGGGCACGCGGGCGCTGGAGCAGGCGCTGGAGCGGACCCGCGCTAACATCAACTGGGTGAAGGAGAACCGGGCCACGGTGCTGATGTGGTTTGAGGAGCAGACCAAGTGACAGCCCTGCGCTTCCCTGGCCACCAGGACGGACCCTGGCCCACTCCCCACTCCGGTCACTCCGTGCCCCCGGGCCCGCACTGACGCCGGGATAGCGGCACTGGGAACACGGGGGCTTGGCAGGCTGCTGCACTCTGGGGCTGGAAATAAAACCTTGCCCAGTTTCCAGGGGCACCCTGGGTGCTGGGGGCCGTGCTCTGGGGACTGTGACAGACTGGGTAGGAAGCACCCTGCAGGCCTGGGGCAGGGCCCGGGGCTGTGAGCCCCCCGGGCTGTTAGGAGCCTGGTGCTAAGTGGCTCTGGGGGCTTCACTGACGCCAGCCCCCAGCCCCTCTGTCTGACAGCTGCGTGTGAGCTCTCCTGCTGGGCCCTGCTCAGGGGGACTGGCACCAGGACCCCTCTGCCTGCCCCTGCTGTGGGCAGGTGCTGCAGGGTCGGGGCAGGGGCCATGGGGGGATGTGACAGGTAGGAGGGACTGTCCCTCATGGGCTGCCCTGGGGCCTGAAGGGAGGGAGCTGTCTTTGGGCACAGGGAAGGGATGGAACCCCAGGCAGGTGGGAGCTGGGTGTCAGTGGGGCTGGGGCTGGCCTAGGTGGTGAGTCCCTCTGCCACCCCAGCCCTGGGACACATCCGGGCTGTGAGTTGGGCTGGCAGTGGGCACTGAGCCACTGGCAAGGGCAGCACCTGGCTGTGTGTGTGGGGTGCCAGGCTGAAGGGTGCTCCCAGCCCTGCCCGTGCTGGGGTGCAGCCAGCAGGTCCTGCAGAGTAGGGAACAGGGGAGCAGCGCCACAGGGTGGCTTCAGTGGCTCCTGGTGTCTGTCCCATCCTGTGCAGCTCTGCAGCATGGCCGTGCCACCCACCCATGGCCATGCCACTGCCCCACTGCCCCACTGCCGTGCCACCGTGCCTGTGTGGGCTCTGTGTCCAGGGGTGCAGTCAGCTCCAGCCCCACAGAGCTGTGTGCTGGGGGGCAGCTGGGCAGGACAGAGGCTGTGGCAGGAGCTGGGAAGGTGAGCCTGGCAGGGGCCCAGGGACTGCTGAGCTGTGTGGGAAGAGCTGTGTGAGGTGAGTGGCTGTGGGACACCCCACCTTGCACCCCCTGCCACCCACCCCACGAGGGGACTGCAGGGGCTGGGCTGGGGAGGGTCTCTGTGTACCTGGAGATGTGTGGGCAGCTGGGATCCAGGTGCAGGACTCCTGTGGTGCCCTGTGTCCATCAGTGCTGCCCTGGGAGGCTCCAGGCAGCAGGTGGAAGCCATCCTCCACCCGCGGCTGTGGCACGTCTGTGGGGAGGCTCCAGGGCGGTGCAGCTGGGAATCCTCTGAAGCTCTGGGGGATCCCCGCAGCAGGGATGTAGGGGGGTGACCCCCAGGTCTCCAACCCCACCTCCAGACCCCCAGGCACCTCTGGGGCAGTGCCCGCAGCAGGGCTGCAGAGAGGGGACCCCCAGGCACCCGTCCCCATGCCGGGAGCCCCGTGCAGCTCGGGGACGGTCCCCGCCATGGGAGGTGACCCCCAGCCCGCAGCGCCGGGCGGCGAAGCACCGCGGGGCTCCGTGTCCTGGCAGCACCCCAGGCCCCGGGGGCAGAGGGGGCAGTGTCGGGGGGCCGGCGCCCCCCGGCCGAGCCCCAGCAGGGCGGAGAGGTGGGCGATGTAGCGGGTGGCGAGGCGCAGGGTCTCGATCCTGGTGAGGGCAGGCAGTGCCGCAGGTCCCCGTGGGACCCCGCTCCGCCGCCGCCCCGCACCCCCTTCCTGCCCCGAGGGGACTCAGCGGCGCGGGGGGGACCCTGCCGGAGGAGCTGGGGATGCGGTGTCGTGTCTGCCCATGGCTGGGGGCTGTTCTGCCGCGTGTGGGGGTAACCCCGGCTTTGTTCGGGCCGGGGGTGCGGGGCGATGCCTCTGCGCCCACCTGGAGGTACCGAGCTCCCCCAGCCTCGCCGCGCTCCGGGCGGGCGGCAGGAGCCTGGGAATGCCGGGCCCATTTGCAGAGGTGTCAGATCTGACTCCTCTGGTCCTTAATTGGCCCTGCCGGCGCTGGGAAGTGTGTGGGGACCCATTCACACGGCCGTGAGAGATGCTGACGTGCCGCCAGCCCCGCACCGCGCCGCAGCACCGCCCCGCACCGCCCCGCACCGCCGCTCTGCCGGCGGCAGCCGCACCCGGGACTTGACCTTCCAGTGCCGGGGCCCCGAGCCGCCAGCCCTGGCACCCAGCACAGTCCCCGCCGCTCCCTGCCCTCTGCCCAGCTCCCGGCCCCGGCTCCGGGCGTGCTGTGTGACTCTGGCTCAGACCGGCGGCCCCAAGGGACGGGGGGTGCGGGCCATGAGGGGCGCTTGGGTGGGGGGCTCCCTTCCCAGAGTCATCCCTGCACTGCCCGTGCTGCTTCTGTCCCCGCAGTCCGATGGGATGCAGCCCCGGACGGCTCCAGATAAGCTGAGGCATCTGGGGACCCACCAGGCTGTGCCCCTGCTCGGTCTGGGGGTCCCCGTGCTGCTGCGGGTTGGGGTCCCCAGGGCACTGGGGTGCCCCGTGGTGGGTGCTGGGGGCAGGGGACCCCCGGTGCAGATGGGCTGAGGCAGAGCAGGGGCCAGGGGAGCTGTTTGCCAGGTGCTTGGCAGCACTGACCCCTGCAGCAGACACAGCCCTGGGCGGGGGCCCGGGGGGCAGTGCCCATCCAGACAGAGGGACAAGCACGGCCCCGGAACCCACACAGGGCTCTGACCCGGGAGGTGCTAGAGCAGGGATGGCAGGTCCCCAGTGGGCAGGGACGTGTCCCGGGAGGGTCCCAGCAGGGCAGGGACCTCTCAGCAGAAGGGCTGGGGGCTCCCGGGGGCACGGCTGGGGGCACAGCATGTTACCTCATGGCCCTGCACCCTGCTCCATTGACACAGGCTGAAGGGATGGGGGAACCCCCCTGCTCCCCCGGGCTGAGGGGTGCAGGGGTGTCCTGCTGTCACCAAAAGTTGTGAATAAAACCCTCTAACAGTGTAATTTCAGTATTAGAAAGTAGCATTACTTTATTTCAGTGCTGGGTGTGCAGGGGATATCTCCTACTACACACAGCACAGCTGGCTAACAGACTAGTTTAAATCTTTGTAAGTTATGGATTACATTTCCCAAAGCTCGTACATGTATGCTAAACATTCCAGCAAATTCTTTTGCATATTTTTATCCCTTTTTGGAGCTTATTTACCTAAGAGTAGGGGTCTTTTGAGGGTCTCTGGTGCTCGTTTGGGGAACACCCCATTCCCATTCCTGCAAAATTATGCAGTTTTGGTCATAGAATTTCTCCAAAAATTTCTCCAAATGAATTTCTTCTCTTTGAATACATCCCAGCTCTCTGGTCTAGCCAAGATGTATCTTTTTACAGGTGTTGCTCAGGCCCGCGGTCTTTAAGGCTAACCACTTGCACACGTTAGTACAGGACTAAGCGCTCTTGGCTGAATCTAAAGGAATTCACAAGACTTAAACGCTCTTAGTTACAAGTGAAGCTTTGCCGGCGCTGCGGGGGCCCTGACCCCGGGGCCGGCGCTGCCCCAGCCCAGCCGCACTGCAGCACTTGTCCAAACAGGGAGGTGGGAAGCGGCTGCGGCGGGTGCAGAACTCATTACCCGGGAGCTCATCAGCTAATGCGACCCAGGAGGGGGCCGGGCAGCGCGGGAGGCGCCTGGCCCGGGCCGTGGGGTGCAGATCTCCCACCAGATACCCCTGCGCCCCCAGACTGGGCCTGGGTGCTGGAATGGGCTCGGCGCCGGTGGCCTCGGATCGGTTGGGTCAGTGCTGGGCACTGCTCAGACGTGCACACGCGGTTTGGGGGTCCTGTGTCCCCAGCTGTATCCCCTCAGCTGTGCCCCCCAGCTTTGTGGGGATCCTGTGCCCCTCATGTTCCCAGGGCTTTGCACACCCCGTTTGGGGGGTCCTGCACCCCGCTGTACCAGCGGGCTGTGCACACCCACTTCGGGGGTCCTGTGGCCCCAGATGTACCCCCCGACCAGGCTGTGCACACCGGCTCTGGGGGCCCGTGCCGTGCCTTGCCCGCGTTCCCTTGCTCCCTGATGGATTTTCCGTCCCTCGGCGGGGCCGTTTCCCGGGAAACCTTCACACCCGCCGGCCCCAACACCTGCGGGGCCTGGGAACGCGCCGGGGGGGCTCCTCCCAGCCCCGGCCCTGGCCCGCGACACCCGCCGTCCGTGCGGGTTCCCCTGCCGCTGCCAGCACCGGGCAGCCCGGAGGGCTCCGTCAGGGGCACCGGCGCCCCCAAACCGGCTGGGGGATGTCCCACAAAGCCACAGGGGCAGCTCCCTGTCTGGGGTCCTGCAGGGACCCCAGGGGAGACACAGGGACACGCCACTGCAGACCCACTGCAACCCTCCCTGCAGCCCCATCAGAACCCCAGTGCACCCCCAGTGCACCCCCAGTGCACCCCCAGTGCAGACCGTGCTGCAGAGACCCCGCAGAGCTGCTGAGACCCCGCTGCAGCTCCCGTGTTGGTCCCAGCCCCGGCCCCAGCCCAGCGCGGGGCCGAGGGGCAGCACCGAGCAGCTTCACACCTCTGGGGTGAAATTCGTCACCCCGTGTTCACAGCCGCGGCCCCCGGCCCCCCCAGACCCCCGGCCTTTGAAGTGCTGCTCCTGCAGCCACGAAGGTGCCTCTTCACACCTCCGGCTCGGCATAAAGCCGGGGCGGTCGGGAGCCACCGGCACACAGGTCCCAGCCTCCGGCCCTGCCATGGCCCACGGCCGCACGCTGCCCGCCACCGCCCCGCTGCACAACTGGGCTGACCGCGGACCCGCGGACCCGCTGGGCTACAGCAGCAGCTCTCCCGCAGCATCGCCCGACTCCTGCGGGCTCGCGTCCCCCGCCGCTGCCCGGGGACCCTGCCGCGGGCACGCCGCCCCCCGCCCCAGGGGCAGGAAGGGGGCGCGGGGCGGCGGCGGAGCGGGGCTCCCGCGGCAGAGCGCCAGCGAGCGGGAGAAGCTGCGGATGCGGCGGCTGGCGCAGGCCCTGCTGCGGCTGCGGCACTACCTGCCGCCAGCCCTGGCGCCCGCCGGCCAGACCCTCACCAAGATCGAGACCCTGCGCCTCGCCACCCGCTACATCGCCCACCTCTCCGCCGTGCTCGGGCTCGGCCGGGGGGCGCCGGCCCCCCGACACTGCCCCCTCTGCCCCCGGGGCCTGGGGTGCTGCCAGGACACGGAGCCCCGCGGTGCTTCGCCGCCCGGCGCTGCGGGCTGGGGGTCACCTCCCATGGCGGGGACCGTCCCGGAGCTGCACGGGGCTCCCGGCATGGGGACGGGTGCCTGGGGGTCCCCTCTCTGCAGCCCTGCTGCGGGCACTGCCCCAGAGGTGCCTGGGGGTCCGGAGGTGGGGTTGGAGACCTGGGGGTCACCCCCCTACATCCCTGCTGCGGGGACCCTCCCAGATGTACTTGGGGGCCCGAACATCGGGATGGAGACCTGGGGGTCTCCCTCCTACATCCCTGGAACCGGAACTCCTCCAGAGGTGCTTGGGGTTTCCAACGTCGAGACGGAGACGTGGGGACCACCCCCCTACATGCCTGCAGTGGGGACCTCCTCAGGGCTGAACAAGGCTGTCACCTCCACTGCGTCCCCCTGGCTGACCCCTCCCCACTCTGCAGGGGCTGGGGCCCCCCCGGATGTCCCTGGTGATGTGCTGGACACGGGACTGGTGCTGTCAGAGTTCGTGGGCACAGGGACAGTCACCCAGGTACGTGCTGGTGGGGATCGGGGTGACTCAGCATGGGGCTGCCATGGGGCAGGGACCAACCCCCCTTGGGGCGGCCTCAGAGTCCTCTCGGTGTGGGGCAGTGCAGGAACTGGTTTTGGGGTAACAGCAGCCTTGCCTGGGGCAGGGAATGGAGGGGTGAGCCCTGCTCTGTGCAGCGGGTGAGGTGCATCCCCCAGCCTGTCCCTTCTTTCCTGGTGCTTCCCTCCCTCAGGTTTGTGGGGATCCCATTAGTGGGGACAGAATGGAGTCTGTTGTCCTGCTTGTCCCTGCCCAGGAGCACTTCCAGCGGGGGGCTATCACTCCCACGACCCCAGCCCTGCCAGCACCCCTGTCTGGCTGCTCACCCTCTCCCTGTCTGCTCCCCAGGATCTCTCTGCGGACCTGCTCTCCCTGCTGGAGGCTCTGTTCCCACCACAGCCCCGGCACTGACCCAGACGAGTCCCCGGGCCTGGAGCTGCCCCACGATGCCTGTCTGGACCCCTGCAGCCTGGGGACACAGGCAGCCCTTGGCACGGCTGCAGGAACAAGCTGCCCCGTCGGAGCCTGGAGCCGTGCTGGACGCGCCGGGTGGCGGCGGCTGGATGTGAATAAACCCTTCTGCCCTTTCTCAGTGTCCGTGTGGCTGTTCCCAGGGCTGGGCACGGGGTGGGGTTTGGCATGCCTGGGGTCTCCTCCTGGGGACTGTGGGGCAGCCTGGCACCAGCTGGGAGAGCAGCCTGGGGGAGTATCAAGGGAGACACTCTCCTTGCCCTGCGGCCTGATCCCTGGCCAGCAAGGGATGAGGATCCCCAGCACCCTCCAGATCCAGCCTTCCCTCCTGGCAGTTCTGGGCCTGTGGGAGCTCCCAATGCAGACTGAAATGGGTAGATTTGGGGTCCAGCTTGGTGTGGGGATGGGGCTGAGCCCATGGGCTGGACCCTGCCAGGAGCATAGTGTGGGAGCCTGTGATGGGGACTCTATGTCCCCAGCCCCCTTGGTGGCTCCCTGAAGTCTGAGGTCCCCATTAGCAGGAGGGTGTTGGGACCTGGCAGCCATGTGCTAATGTGTCAGGGGTGTATCCTCCCAGCTCTGGGGTCTGGGGTGAAGGGCGGGGGGTTAATGAACCCCATGGAGTGTGAAAGGACTCTCTAATGAGGTTAATATCCTCTGCTGGGGCGGAGGAGGGGGGTGACAGAACAGGAGACAAGCCTTTGAGGTGTAAAGCAGCCCCCTGCCCTGCCCTCTCCTGGGCTGCAGCCCCCGCTCTCCAGCCAGGGCTGAAGGGACCCGGGTGTGTGTTCCAGCCATGGGGACACTGCCATGGGGATGGTCACAGTCTGGGGGGGCAGCTGGCAGGCGCAGGGCTGGGAGGAGGGACCTGTGGGTCTCTGGGCCCCCCACATGCTGCACCTCAGAGCAAGGAGCCCCTGTGGGCTCTGATACCTGGCCCTGGCAGCAGCAGTGCCAGACCTGGGGGGCACTGGCAGCGCCCCCCTGGCCTGGGGGGCTCCCTCCACAGATGTGGGGCACGTCCCACTGTCCATTCCCGTGTGTGAGCGCCACGCACGCTTACGTGTGTGTCCGTGTGCTGTGGGTGGCAGGGGAAGGACCGTGCTGTTCCAAGCTGCTGGCTGCATCAAGGACCATTCAGAGCTGCCAAGGGCGCCCACGCCAGCGCAGCTGCAGGTGCTGCCTCTCTGCAGTACCTGCCCCGTACCTGCCCCGCTCCCCCTCGTGCCCCAGAGCAGATGCAGGAGCCCTCAGCACGGAGCCTCGGCACTGTGTGAGCGTCGGCCCTGCCATGGCCTGGCCGGGGAATGCCAGGCAGGACACCCTGGATGCAGGTGAGGCATGTGGGGGGAATGGGGTGTCTGCTCCTCCAGAGGTCTTTGTTGGGCTGGGTGGGATCACCGTGCTAGGCAAGACCCTGAGGGATACTCTGGGCAGGGAGAGGGGCACAGCAGTAATGGCCTGAGGTGGGTGGCATGTTGGGGTCAGCTGCCATTGTCTTCCTCTGCCCTGCCTGGTGCCAGGGACCCCCATAGCTCTGGGGGCGTGGAGGGGCTCTGGGGGCTGCTGGAGGCTCTGGGGTGGCATCAGGATGCAGCGAGCAGGCAAGGCTGGAACACAGGGAAGTGAGCTCAAAAATGGGATGTCGGCACTGTGGCCCTGGGCAGGGGGCTCTAGGGGACAGTGCTGAGTGTGGCCTGCCCCACCCAGAGCCCCCGCCTCAGGGTTGCCACTGCCCCCGTGCCTGTTGTGGCAGGTAGGGGCCATCCAGACCCAGGCCCCGCAGTGGGAAACACCAGTGCCGAGCCCCCCAGCACCACGGCCCCCGAGTGGGGCTGCGCCTGGAGCCCCCCCGAGGAGCACGGCGAGGAGCCCCTGCGGCTGCCCACCTTCTCCCCCGCCGCCCAGGCACGCGTGGCCGTCACCTTCGCCCTCTTCGCGTTCTCGGCCGGCTGCAACCTGGCGGTGCTGCGGGCGGTGGGGGGCCGGGGCAGCGGCCGGCGCCCCCACATCCGCCTGCTGCTGCGGCACCTGGCCGCCGCCGACCTGCTGGTCACCGTGCTGGTGATGCCGCTGGACGCCGTCTGGAACATCACGCTGCAGTGGCGGGCGGGCGACCTGGCCTGCCGCCTGCTCATGTACCTGCGGCTGCTGGCCATGTACGCCTCCGCCTTCGTCACCGTGGTGATCAGCCTGGACCGGCAGGCCGCCATCCTGCGCCCGCTGGCCATCGCCCGCGCCCGCGCCCGCAACCGCGCCATGCTGCACGCCGCCTGGGTGCTCAGCGCCGGGCTGGCCGTGCCGCAGGTACCGACCGCGGGCCCCTCTGGCCCCTGGGACAGACCCACCCAGCCCGGTGTCCGCTGCCACTGCCCGGGGTGTCACTCACTGCCAGCCTGTGAGCCGCAGGGTGGGCGTGGAGAGCCCCGTGGGACGGGCACGGAGAGTCGGCAATAGAGCGGCTGTGGCAGTGATCCCCCTCACCCAGCCCTGCCCCTGTCACTGCGGAGCGGGGCCGGTGCAGGGGTGATCCCCGCAGGCTGGGTCTGTCCCTGTCCGCCTGGGGGTCCCTGGAGGAGCAAACCTCCATCACCCCCATCCCACTCTCCTGTGTGCAGCTGTTCCTGTTCCACACCATCACCCTGCGGCCCCCGCACAACTTCACGCAGTGCACCACCCGCGGCAGCTTCCCCCGGGCCTGGCAGGAGACCCTGTACAACATGGTGGGCTTTGCCTGCCTCTTCCTGCTCCCGCTGCTCATCATGGTGTGCTGCTACGCCCGCATCCTGCTGCAGATCTCCCGCCGCATGGGCTCCGGCCTCTGTGAGTGCCAGGCGCCACGGGGCACAGCCCCGCGCCCAGGGGAAGTCCTGTGGGGGCTCTGTAGGGAGGCCCTTCCCCAGAGCACGGGGTCGCTGTCCCAGCCCCATTTTCCCCTCACGGGCTGTGCCCCTCCAGTCTCCTCGCGGGACGCGTCGCTGCGGTGCTCCAGGAACAACATCCCCCGAGCGCGGCTGCGGATGCTGCGGATGAGCCTGGTCATCGTCTCCTCCTTCATCCTCTGCTGGACCCCCTACTACCTGCTGGGGCTCTGGCACTGGTTCTGTCCCCGCACCGTGGAGAAGAGGATCTCGCCGGCCCTCACCCACATTCTCTTCATCTTTGGCCTCTTCAACGCATGCCTGGACCCCATCACCTACGGGCTCTTCACCATCCCCCTCCGGGGGAAATGGGGCTGCCCATGCAGGCACGGCCCCTCGGCCCAGCCCCCCTCCCCAGCCACCGGCTCCTTCCGCAGCTCAGCCTCCTCCCTGCCGCCCAAGCGGGGGGTCCAGGGGGCGCGGAGGTCCCGAGGGGCTGCCAGGGACGCCTCCTGTCACAGCAGCTCCCTGTGAGACCAGCAGGAGCGCTGGGGTGCTCAGGGCGGGGGGGCTGGCAGCAGGATGACCGGGTCAGCACAGGTCCGCTGGGGATGGAGCCACTGCGGATCCCTCCCTGCACCCCAACGTGCCCCTGCGGGCTTCGGCCGGTGGGAGTGCCCCATCCCTTCTCCCTTCTCTCTGCCCTGAACAGCAATAAAGTGTCCTATGGCCACCTCTTGTCTCTCCTGTGTCCCCCAGGGCCAGCACCCTGACCCACTGGGGTCACAGCTGCCCCTGTCCCCACCATGGGTGGCTCGAGTCCCCAGGAAGGGGCGGACTCAAGGCCATCCACAGCCTGGCCAGGGCTGGGTGCTCCCCTCCCTGCTCATCCCCACAGGGCTCTGTGTCCCGGCGAGCACAGGGCTGGTCCCTGCCAGCCAACGCGGGGCTGGTGGCAGTCCCAACGTGCTGCTGATGTTGGCTCTGCTCCAAGCAGGAGCTCCTGGCTCCTGCCCAAGGCTGTTGGGAGGCACACAGGGCCAGTTCTCCCGCCTGCAGCAGCTGCCCCAAGGCCGGCGCTGACGGCGGAGCCAGCGCGGCTGCTGGGGCCCGGAGAGGTGGGTGAGGGCTGGGGGTGCCCGGGCCCCTCACTCCCCCAGCACCAGGAGTATTGCCAGAGTGAGGGGCAGCCCCGGAGAACTGCCCTGGCATCCCCCCAGCCTCCAGGAAGGGACCCCAGAGCTGGGCTCTGCCCGGGGGTCCCCGCTGTGCTGCGGGGGCACGCTGGGCTCCCTTGGCTCCTCGGGCCCCTCTGCCCACTGGGAACCCCACCACAAGCCCCGAGGGTGCGGCCTCACGCTGGGCACAGACAGGGGTGCTGCCCCTGCTGAGGGGACTCTCTGGCTCCAGCCTCTGGTCCTGTGCCAGCAGCAAGCTCGGCTGGTGCGGGCAGGGGGGCAAGGCAGGAGGGCAGGCAGAAGCTGTGCCCAATAACGGCAGTGCCAGCCATGCTTGCAGGGATTTATTTGAAAGTGGCAAAGGCAAAGTCCAGTGGAGTTGCTTCAGCTCTGAAAAATGATCTCACGCCTGCTTGAGGGCTGGAGGGTCAGCACAGCAGTCACTCCAGGGTCTTGCACAGGGGGTCTCCAATTTTGTGGGGCTCCAGGGAATGAGGGGCTGCAGTCCCAGGTGTGTGTGGGTGCTCCGTGCTTCTGGGGCAGGGATGGGGCTTCCTGGGCACGTGTCCACAGGGTGGGGGGGATGTGTGAGGGAGCTGAGTCTCAGGCACGGAGTGGGGCACCTATAAAAACACCACCTGGTACGGGCACACCACCTGCTGCCAGCCTGAGGAATGCTGCCAGGGGAGGAGCTGGTAGAGCCCCAGGGCCACCCAGCAAAAAGCCTTCCCTTGTTGGATGCTGCTGTTGCTGTGGCCCCGCTGCTGGGAGCACCCTGCCTGCCACAGGACAAGTGGGGCGCAGACAGAGACCCCCCAGCCCACGGGCAGCTCCCCTGGGGCTGACGGCGCTGGGTGGGTGCCAGGTGGGCCAGGGCTGGCCCATCCCTCGGCGGCTGCACAGGGCTCCAAGGGGCAGCGTGTGGGCATCGCAGTCACGGGGTGCATCGATCACCCCGGTGTTGATGCTGGTGCTGGTCCCACCCGCTTCCCAGTGCAGCCAGAGAACGGGGACAGGGTGGCCAGGCGAGGGGACAGGGTAGGTCGGGTGATGGCAAACGGGAGGTGATGCCAGGGGACGCCTGTGCTCGGGTGACCGTGTCACCCAGCTCAGCAGCGCCACGTCGCCCCCTGCTCCCACCCCCCGCCTGCCCACGGCACGGATGGCAGGCAAAGCGCGACCCCAGGGCCGCGCCGCTCCCTGCTCCACTCAGGCACAGACACAGCAGCTCTAGGTGCCAGCTCCGCCGCTGCTGGGTCTCTTCTCAGTGAAGAAGCTCTTGAGCAGCATCACCTGCCCGATGCTGACCACGAAGAGGATGAGGGTTTCCCCCACTGACCAGTAAGAGACGCGTCCGTTGAGCTCCTCAGCCCTGCTCCGGTCCTGCGCCTCCCGCAGCCGGTAGTGGGTCTGGGAGTCGATCACGGCGTTCAGCATCTCATGGATGGTGACACAGGCGGATTCCATCTGGGGGACAAGGACAAGAGCGCCCTGTGGCTGCTGACACGGCACAGCCGAGGGAGCCCAGGGCTGTGCCAGGACACTCAAGAGCAGTGTCTGTGTTGTAGGTTCCCTGTCAGAACCCATCCAGGGTGGTTCCCCAGTGGGACGGAGCTGAGAGCCCCACCAGGGCCCCCGGATGCCCAGCCCAGAGGCTCACAGGAAGGGATGGAATGGCTGATGCAATTCCCTCACATGGGATGGACGTGGGCTGCTGCAGATAGGGGAGCCCAGACCCAGCACAGCCCCCCCGATCCAGGCAGAGGATGTGGTGTGTGGCGGGGCTGTTGGCCGGCGGTTGGCACTTCTGCATCCAGTGGAGGAGGAAGGGGACAAGTCCCCAACTGCCATCCCTCAAGGCTGCTTGAGGGCTGCAGCAGGACCCTTCCTCCCTCCTTTCCTCCTGGGACCCACCTGTGTGAGGGCAGTGACGCGCTTGTTCATGTCGGGCAGGATGGGCGGCTCATCGCCCACCTGGAAGTCGAAGTAGACAATTTTGTGGGAGAAGGTGGAGAACTCGTTGCTGAAGCAGAAGGTGTAGACACCCTTGACCTCGGTGTGGTGCGAGAAGCTGTCGTACTGCTTCTTGGTCTCCTGGTAGATGGTCTTGCCGTTGGGGTCCTCCACGTAGCAGTCCACATCATAGTGTCCTCCGCTGATCACCTGTGCGGGGGATGCCTCTCAGATGGTGGCACACGCCAAGCAACGTGGCAAGGGCCCCCTGACCCTGCCCAGCCCCACAGCTGTGTGAGAGGCCAGCGGGCACCATGCCCATGGGATGGGGCCCAGGCCACGGGAGCCCTGGGGAAGCTGTGCACCACAGTGCCAGCAACTCAGGTGGAGTGCCCACGGCTCAAGTGGGGTGCCTGGAGACAGGGACAGCCCTCATGACCCAGGTCAGGGGCATCCGTGGCTGATGTGGGCACATCCCAGACCTGGCTCTCAGGTGGGCACTGCTGGATACGGGGCTGGGGTTGGGAACAACTCCTAGTGCAGCACGGAGGGAGCTGTGGTGCACATGGCAGGAGGGAACTGCAGCCCTGCCTGGGGCTCTGCAGGGCACAGGATGGGAGTGTGGGCACAGGCACGGGCAGAGGCAATAGCGCACACATGGGCATGGGCACGGGCACCGGGGCACAGGCGGGCACATGGGCACGGACAAGACACGAGCAGGGGCACAGGGATGGGGCACGAATGGGCTGCAGGCAGAGGGGGCCCTGGCAGGGGTATGGGCAGGGGTGCAGGCACGGAGCATGCGGGGCTGCAGGAAGGGTCAGGCAGGGCAGTACCTGATAGTCGAGGGTGAACTTGATGCCGCTCTCCAGCTCCTGGTGGAAGCAGCGCTGGGCGCTGTCGGGCAGCTCCAGCGTCAGCTCCGTGCCGCCGGCGCCCAGCGCGCCCAGCAGCGCGGCCAGGCACAGCGTCCGCAGCGCGCCGGGCATCGCCACCCGCTCCGAGCCCGGCACCGGCACCGGCACCGCCCCCGCTCCGCTCCGCACCGAGCCCGGCACCGCCCCCGCTCCGCACCGAGCCCGGCACCGACCCCGGCACCGGCACCTTCCCGCACCGCCCCCCTGACGTGGCGCTTCCGCTGCGAGCGGTGCGGGGCGGGGCGGGGCGCGGGCGGCACCTCCGGCCCCGGGGCGGGGATCCCGGGAACGTTCCACCGACCCCGGTACCCTGGGAACCCCCGGCATTTCCAGGCCGAGCACTCCGGGTACCCCGGGGATCCCCTCGGCAGTCCCGGGGACCCCCCTGGCCGGGCGGCTGGTGTCGGGCCCACGCGAGATCAGCCTCCGTCCAAAGCTGAGCGCTTTATTAATGCAGTGCAAAACTAGTGCAAAAGTCTCGCAGGGCCACGGCGTCACCCCAACACCTGCGCCTGCACCCCCACGCACACGCAGTCCCGTAAATGAACGCATTCACGGGGCGATGGAATCTGTCGGCAGCCACGGCGCACGCCGGCCCGCGGCACACCGCGCGTGGGATGGGGCGCGGGGCTGGGGGCTCCCTGAGCGGGGCAGCAGCCGAGCGGGGTCTCGGCTGTGGCGCGGTGCCTGCCACTCTCCCGGTGGGATGAAGCCCTGGGGTCAGCCCATGTCACCTCGGTGGCTTGGCATCCCGGGTTCCTCGGCGCTGGCGGAGCCTTCCCCTGCAGCCGGGCTGGGACCATCCTGCTCGGGGATTCAGCGCCTCCTGAGTTCAGAGCTCCTCGGCGTGGCGGGGAGTGAACCTCCTGGAGTTCAGACGCTTCAGAGACGAGACCAGCCCATCCCGGCCCACAGCCGCCGAGGCTGCAGCGGTGCCGGGTGAGCTCAGCCGCCGGAGCTCCGAAGCGCTCGGGAATCTCGGAGGTGGAGGATTGTCTCCCTCTCCCGCTCCGGGAGAGCACCGACACGGTCCGTGGCTGGACAGGTGCTCCCGCTGCTCCAGCCCCCATGGAGTACTGAGCCCCTTCCCCTCCTGGCAGACACTTCATGAACGCCGCGGCCCCAGAGATCAGCACCGGGGGCTCCGGGAGGGGATTCCGGTGAGAGAACGAGCAGGATGGAAGAAAAGCGGATCGTAACTAGTGAGGAATAAGTTGTGGGATCCTTGAGGAACTGCAGGGGGATCCTTGGCACGGAGCTTGGCGATCTAGGGCGGTAGGGGATCGATCTCCCGATCAGCCCGCTCCCGATTCAGCCCCTGGGCTCAGGGCTGAACCCCCTGGCCACCGCTGTGTCCCCAGAGCCAGTGCCCACTCTGTGTGGGAACCGTCCCGTTTCTGCAGGGACAGCCCGGCTTTGGCCGCCTCCCAGTGAACAAATGGTGACACGGCTACTGCGCCACGACCTCCTCAAAATCGGAGAGGTGCCGCATCTGCTCTGCCTGCATGGAATGTCTGCGGAGGAGCTTCCTGTGGGCTCTCAGATCACCCCGCCTGGGCGAGCCGGGGGTGAGGGGCACCAGCGGCTTCAGCCCAGCGGCCAGCGGGGAGGGGGCTTTGCTGGAGCCAATGTCAGGAATCGGGGGGTTGGGGTTCACATTCAAGGGGGGCAGATATCCTGGCCTCGTGTGGGAGATGTGGTCCAGCAGCAGGGTCCCGGATCCGCGCCTCTCCAGCAAGCCGAGCGGCCGGCGCCGGCCGGTGCTGGGCGACGTGCTGGTGCTGCCGGAGGGAGAGTCACAGGAACCACCCAGCAAGGCCAGGTGGGACCCGCTCAGCTTCCTCCTCTCTGATGGCCCCTTCCCCGCCTCGGTGACCTGGGAGTCTCCGTTGTGTTCAGTGCCTGGCCTCCACCAGTGCGGAGTGTCCGTCCCTGCAGCGGCGCTGGCGGCCGAGCTGGTGCTCTCTGGCTCCTCTGGGACTGTGGTGCTCCGGGGCAGGCACGGGTGGGTGCCTGGGCTCTTCTCGTGGGTGGCTTTCCGTGCCAGTGGCCCCAGAGCCTGCTCATCCACTGGGGGGAAGAGAGAGGGGTCCCTTCCTTTGCTGCTGCTGCTCCGGGTGAGGGAGGGCTTTTTGGAGAGCGAGAGGTCACCGATGCCCGTGATGACCTCGCTGTCAGCGCAGACCCGCGTGTCATCACGGTGACCAGAGGCTGCCAGCACCGAGGGTGCCACCAGACCCCACGGCTCTGACCGCAGGCGCTTCAGCCGGGGCAGGTGGGCTCTCCGGGCAGTGCCAGCTCTCTGGCCTGGGGAGGGTGGCTCCGTGTCCCCAGTGTGCGCAGGGTGTGGGGTGAGAACGCTGCTCTCCTTCTCGGCGGGGGAAGGTGCTGAGATGGGAGTTTTCAGCTGAGCACTGGAGGGGGCTGTGCCCTCCTCGAGGGGAGCCCTCTCCTTAAACTCCAGCGCAGGGGCCACGTTCAGGTACTGCTTGGCGGTCTTGGTGCCAGAGGCTGATGTGTCCATGGTGATGATGATCACCTCCTTCCCCTTGGCCCTGCAGGCATTCAGGAGGTGCTGCAGCACAGCCTGGTCCTCGGCATTGATGGCGTGGACCAGCGCCGAGGCTCCTGAGTGGTCCTCCAGGCTGGGGTCTGCCCCACTCTCCAGCAGCAGGGACACCACGTCCCCCCCAGCCCCTCGGATACAGGCGTGCATGAGCGCGGTTTTCCCAGACTTGTCCTGGATGTTGGGGTCGGCTCTGTTGTCCAGCAGGTACTTCACCATCTTGGCCTTGTGGATGCTCTGCTGGTCGACGTGCGTGGTGATGCAGGCCACCATCAGCGCAGTCTCCCCCTTCTCGTTGCTCTCGTTGATGTAAGCCCCCCCTTCCAGCAGCAGCCGGGTCAGCCGCAGCCGGCCGAGCCACACGGCCTTCAGGAGGGAGTTGCCCCCCAGCTCCAGCTCCGTCACTTCATCCATGGCTGCTGCTCCCTCTGGGTGACGGCAGTGGCGACTGGCAGCTGTGGGGGAACCATGGAGAAGAGGTGAGCCCCACTGCTTTGTCCCTGCCTTCCTGGGATGCCCTGCTCTGGGCACTGCCCCACACCCCCCTGTCCCTCTGGCCACGTCCACCCACCTTGTGCAGACGGCTGCCCGGGTGCCTTGGTTTCCCCAGGAGACCAGAGAGCTTCCGATGGTCTCCACCCGCCTGCTACGTCTGGGGGGCCACAACACGAAACCCACTGGAGACTGTGTGAACTTCCCTGATGGCTTCCTGGGCTGGAGCCGGGATCTCTGCTTCCTCACTGCCGGAGGGAAGGAGAAACAGCCAGAGTCACGCTGTCTATTGTGTTTCTACTGCCCCCTGCTTCTACCGCCCCACTGACCCCCACTGCCAGCCATTCCTGCTGGCCCCCGCTCCCTGTCTCACTCCTCAGAGTGTTCCTGGAGCCCTGAGCAGCCAGTGCCCCCAGAGTGCCCCCGGAGAGGGCACGAGCCTCCCGGCCGTCCCCCGCCCCTCCGTGCCCTCCGTGGGGATCCTGCGGCCCCTGGAGCTGCGGTCAGTGCTCACATTGCTGCCAGCCCCTCCCAAAGGCGCCCACGGTACCGCTCCCTGCCCGTCAGCTCCCCACGGCCCCTTCCCGTGGGGACCCCTCGGACCCGGGGGGAGACCCAGGCATCGGTTCTCCCCTCTCTCGCCGGGACTGGTGGCCCCCGCGTCCCTCCAAGCCGCGGCCATCCCGCACCCGCTCCCGCCGCCCCCGGCTGCGGTGGTGCCGGTGGGGTGCGGCCGCAGCCCCCGGCCCGCTACCTGCCGCCCGGTGCCGTGTCCGGTGCCGCTCTCCGGTGCTGGTGTCGCTGCCCCTGTGCTGGAGCGGGTGCCGGGGTCGGTGCCGAGTGCCGGTGCCGGTGCCGGTCGTTGGTGCCGGTGCTCGGTTGCCGGTGCCGGTGCCCGGCGCTGCGCGAGGAGGAGGGCGCGGGAGGCGGCGCGTCCGCCCGCAGGTGGGTGCGGGGAGCGGCGGGCGGGGGTGTCCGAGTCCTGCGGGCTGCAGGGGTCCGTGTCTGTGTCGCTGCACCAAGTGCAGGGTCTGTGTCCCTGTGCGGGGGCTGCAGGGGTCTGTGTCCGTGTCCGGGAGGCTGCAGGGGTCTGTGTCTGTGTCCTGGGGACAGCAGGGGTCTGTGTCCCTGTGTCCTGGGGGCTGCAGGGGTCCGTGTCCTGGGGACAGCAGGGGTCTGTGTCTGTGTCCTGGGGGCTGCAGGGGTCTGTGTCCGTGTGTCCTGGGGGCTGCAGGGGTCCGTGTCTGTGTCCTGGGGGCTGCAGGGGTCTGTGTCCCTGTGCGGGGGCAGCAGGGGTCTGTGTCCCTGTGTCCTGGGGGCTGCAGGGGTCCGTGTCTGTGTGTCCTGGGGGCTGCAGGGGTCTGTGTCCGTGTCCGGGGGGCTGCAGGGGTCTGTGTCCGTGAGCGGGGTGTGAGGGGGGTGTCTGTCCCACCCGTGCCGGGTGTCTGTGCACAGGGCCGGGCTGTGACCGTCCCTGCTCCTGGGGCTCTCCAGACCCCGAACTCATCTGAGCCCACAGCTGTCCCCCCTTGGAGCAGGGGGGATTACGGCCGCCCTAAGCCCCCCCTGATGTTAATGACTCCGTGGCTCCAGCGCACATCTGGCGAGCCCGGGGGCACAGCTGCGGCACAGGAGTGCTCTGTGCCGTGCAGGGGAAGCCGCGGTCCCGGTGTCTGCTCCCCGGGCACAGCTGCCCTCGGTGCCAGGGCCATGTGCCGGGACAAGCAGCAACGTGCTGCCTCTCTGGCCCTCCTTTGTCCCCAAATCTCACATCTGGCAAAGAACCTGCTTCCCAGCAGCCCCCTCCACTTCCCTCGGTGTCCCCTTCGGAGCAGTCCCAGCAGAAAGAGGGAATTCGGGGGAAGAGGGAAATGGTCACAGATGCCCCCAACCACCGTCCTAACCCCCACGGTTCTGCACTTCTGCAGACCATCACAGCTGTGAGGATGTTTGTCATCACCCCTCCGTATCACATTAACATTTGGGGAATTTTCTCTTGTGATTAATAAAATATAATCTAATATTGCAGCGCTCTTCATTCAGAGATGATGGTGACAATGAGAACCAGAGCCACCAGAGAAATTAAGTCAGTCTTATTATGTTAGGGAGCATTTGGCAAACCTTATGGCAGGTTCCTCCTGACTTGGTAACACAGACACTCTGCAGTACCTGCCTAAACTGGCCATAAACCCCCCTAAAATGTGTTTATCTGTCCCTTGTCTGATGCATGGGCACACCAGTTTACTTGTCAAAAATAAACACATTAACTCCTAAAAGCAAGATAATATAAACACCTTAACAAAATAAAAGTCTTAAAACTAAACTCCTGAAACCCCCAAATTTAGAAGAGACGAGCTGTGGTGGCAGAGGGGCCCCAGGCTGCCCAGCAGTGGGGGTGCTGCTCCAGCAGCAGAGGAAGCCACCACATCCCCCCCGTTGAGGGGGGTCTGCTCTGCTCCCAGGGCACCCCAGCAGGGGTCAGGGATGGTGACAAGGAGGGAGGAAGTTCTGGGGAAAGGGGGAAGGTCCCGTGTCCCTGATGGTTGCAATTAGCAGAACGTTTGAAGCAAGGGTTGGGGAGCCAACACCCCCCTGCAAGTGCCCCTTGCTGCTCCGGCCCCTTGCTGCTCCTGTGAGTTGTCACCCCTGTGCTGGAGCCCAGGCTGGCTGGTCCTGGCTGGAAAGCAGGAATGACCTATCCTTGGAGATGTTTAAACCCGAGTTCCCTTTCCTGCTGCACCAGCCTAGACTCTGCAGCTTCCAGGTGCCCATGGGGTGGGAGATGCCCCAGCAGGGAGGGGAGCACGGCGATGCCAGCTCCGTTGTGCCAGTCCCAGGAGCTGGAACCTCTGTGGAGGGAAGCAGGAATGGCCCCCGCCTGCTGCCAGAGGGCCTCACATCTGCCCCAGGCGTGCCCTGGCTTTGCAGAGCCAGTGTGTCCACCTATCTTCATCCTCCTTGTCTTCCTCACCAGCATCTCTGCCATCCCCGAGGATGCCATGGCAACGCAGGGATGGCTGCTGGAGAAGCTGCAGCTCTGTGCAGGGCTCTGAGCCATGGGCTTGATCTCAGCAGTGCCCCTGCAGCCTTGGGGGCAGCAGGATGGGGTCCAGACATGATCACTTTGGGACAAAACTGGGACGAGGTGGCTTTGAGGTGGCTGGGTGCCACCACAGGGTGCTCTGCCCACACGGAACAGCCCCGGCAGGGCGTGGAGGGCTGGGCAGTGGCTGGAAGTGCTGCTGGTGATGCCAATCCCCTGTGGCATGGGTGGTACTGGTACCCTCACTGGGGCAGGGGGCTTCTTTCTCCTGGCAGGACAGAAAGGGACAGAGGTGACAGAACTGTGTCACTGAGGAGAGCAGCAGAGATGCTGGATGCTTTGTGGGGCCATCCCAGCACTGTCCCACCTGGATGAGCAGCCAGGGAGCTGTCACCCCTTTATCAGAGCCTGCTGAGGTAATGGTTACAGTCTGGCCCAGCCTGGAGGAGGGGGAGCTGGTTCTGTGCCTGTAACGGGGCTGTCTGGTCTCTGTGGATGCAGCTGTGGTTCCCAGGGCATTCCAGGGGCTGCAGTGATGCCCTGAGGGGCTGAGGTGGTGGGAGCAGGGACAGGATGGTGAGGGGCTGTTGGCTCCATGTTCTCCTCAGCCCTGGAGGAGCTGCAGCCTCTGGCTGAGCAGAGCTGGCCTTCTGGTCTTCTGGGCAAGAAAGGCGGTGCTTTTGTCCCAAAGTACCACCTTTGGTCTCCTGGCACCTTCGGGCTCCTGGCTCAGGCACAGGCGGGGTGCCAGTGCAGTCGTGCCGAGGGCTGAACCAGCCCCATCTCCCCGGGGGCCCCCGGTCCTGGCAGGTTCTATTTTGGGTGCTTTGCTGTGTGAGTTATTCCTGCCAGCTCATCCCTGCACGTTCCACCGTTGTAGCCACAGCCCCAGGGGCTGAGCGCAGGCATGGGGGAGCTCAGCATGCCCGGGGGCACCTCTGCCGCCGCTGCTGCTGCTGCTGCTCCCTGGGGCACAGCCCAGATCCCCGAGCTGTGGGACACGGCGGGGCTGCCCTGGCCACCGCGGGCCCCAGCCCAANGGCTGCCCTGGCCACCGCGGGCCCCAGCCCAAGCCCCCCGAGCTGTGGGACACGGCGGGGCTGCCCTGGCCACCGCGGGTCCCAGCCCACCACAGGTCGGCCCCAGCCGTGCCCCTCCTGGGGTTTCGTGGAGAGGCTCCAACCATGCCCACAGCTCCTTGTTTTCCCCTCAGATGTGAGCCGAGCTGGAGCCTGCGTGGGGATTGTACCTGCTGTAATCGGGACCCTGATTTCTCCTGCTGCAAAAATGGGTGTGCCCGAGGTCAATCGGCTAAAAGCCATCACGGCAGTGACAGCGCTGCCGCCTCCTGTGGCCGCGCAGTGCCACATGCCGCTGCTCCCTGTCCCCTCCGGTCCCTGGCTTTGGCTGCATGGGCGAGTTGGCCATGGCGAATTGTTTCCCAGCATTGCAGCACCTTGGCCAGGCTGGGCGTGCTCAGCCCAGCCCAGCCCGGGGCACCGGGAGCGAGGGATGGAGCCGGTGTTTGTGAGCCCACACCCCGCGGTGTTCCCGACGGCACGGGGGGCTGGCACAGACCTCTGGGACCAGAGGGGGTGTCCGAGGGGACCCGAAGGGGGTGATGCAGTGGGTGATGATGCAGCGGGTGATGATGCAGTGGGTGATGCAGCGGGTGATGATGCAGTGGGTGACGATGCAGCAGGTGACAGCAGTGGGTGATACAATGGGTGATGCAGTGGGTGATGCAGTGCTCCTGGAAGAGACTGCATCACCCAAAAGCAGCTGCATCGTCACGGGGAGAGGCTCTGATGTCTCTATAGCAACCGTGGGGTAAAAATAGTGCAGCAGCTTTAGGGAGCTGTCAGGGCCTGGCAGGGATTGCTGCTGGGATGGGTGCGTGGGGAGCACAGGCTCAGCAGGGAGCAGGGGCTGAAGCAGGGCTCGCCGTGCTGCCAGGAGCTGCTGCCCTGCCAGGGCTCCTCCGGGGCCTTCCACAACCGAGGGAAGGAGGGAACAGGGCCTGGGGCTCCGGGTGTGGGGCTCAGGCAGTAAGCACAGCAGCACAGAGCCCCTGACTGCTTCTGCACTGCCTCCCTGCCCGTCCCCTGTCCCTGTCCCTGTCCTTGTCCCTGTCCCCTGTCCCTGTCCCTGTCCCTGTCCCCTGTCCCTGTCCCTGTCCTGGCTGAGGGGTCGGTGACAGCTGTTTGCACAGCAGGGTCTGTGGGTGCACAGGTGTGGAGGATTCCCTGTGCCCTGCTCACGCCTGCACTCCCACTGCCCTCGTGGTGAACTTGGATCCAAGGCTGGAGCTGTGTCAGATTGGCAGCTCTATAGCTGGTCCACCATGGACCTCACAGGTGGCTGTGCCCGCTGTCCCCTCTCTGAGCTGGGGACTTCCACGCCCGTCTGAGGCTTGAACAAAGTTTCAACCTTTCCTGTGAGCAGTAGGGTTTGGAGATGGGTGGGATAGGGATCTCTCCAGAGCCTGCTCCACAGTGTGGGGAGTTGGTTTGACTCGGACTAACAAATTGTGGGAAGGTCTGAGGATGGGACTGTGGTGCTCTGTGTCACTGAGCAGCCAGAGCTGCTCCCCTTTGAGTCGCTGCTGGCATTTGCTCAATTGCTGGGCCTTGGAGAGTGGCAGCTTCTGTCCTTTGGCCCTGAGCCCTGGGCTCTGGGGAGCTGGGCTGTGGGACTGGGCAGGATGCAGGTGATGGGCTCTGGGGATGCTGTGGGGCCCTGAATCATCCTCCCTCACTGGGAGCAGGGCTGGCAGCTGTCCTGGTGGGCAGAGGGGCAGGGAATAGTGTTTCTGTCCCTGTCCTCACCCTTGGCTTCTCGTGCCCCTGTGTCCATCACCGGCTCCCCGGGTACCCCTGTTCCTCCCTCCTTCCCTCTCCCAGTCCTGCAGTTGCTGTTGCCGTGACAACACATCTCCCTCCCTGCACTCCTCCATGATTTTCCCTTTGCCATCTGCACATTCCTGCGCCTCCAGGCTGGCTTTTCCCCTGGGTGTGCTCCAGAGGGGCAGCAGAGAACCCCTTACACCGAAAGGCTGGAAATGTCCTTGAGACCAGGGTGGAAATCAGCAGGTCCTGGCGGGAGGGAATGAATATCTGTGGGTGGCAGCGGAAGATGAGGCCACTTGTGCTGTACCAGGTGAATCACTGAATCCTAGAACGGTTTGCATTGGAAGGGACCTTAAACCCCATCTCATTCCAAGCCCCTGCCGTGGGCAGGGACACCTTCCACTACCCCAGGGTGCTCCAAGCCCTGTCCAGCCTGGCCTTGGACACTTCCAGGGATGGGGCAGCCCCTGTTTCCTGGGGAGGCATGGAAGGGACGGAGTGACACTGCAATTTGTGTGATTATTTACCAGCTAAGATGAGAGTGTGCTGCCATGGGGCAGGGAGAAAAAAATGCTTGGACTCTCTAGGCACTGTGTTTATTGCTTGTGGTAATGGGCAATGCATTCTTGGTGCTTTTGGGGGTCTTTCTGGGGGTTTCCTGGTTTTTGGATAGGTGATTCCTTGCTCTGAGCTCCTGGAATCAGTGCTGCAGCTCCACTGCTGGCACGGCACAGGTGCTGAGGTCCAACGTGTGCCTTGCCATGGGATGGGGATGCAGACCACAACTCTCACCCAGCACTGCCCTGTATTTTCTTAATATCATTAAAGTAAGTTTTATAAATATTCATGGCAAGAAAATCAATGCAAAAATATTCCATTCTCTCATTTTGCTTTTTTAATTTTAGAAACTCGTTTTCTCTCGGGAAGCCACCACAATGCTCTTTGGGTTGTGTTTAACTCCTAATTCTGATGAACCTCCACAGGGAACAGCAACAGGAAAATGTCAGTGCCTGGTCCCTGGGAATGGCAGAGGTGTGGGGCTCCAGATGGAATTGCAGATAGAGCCCAGGATCTGCGCAGCTGGATCCTGGCTCAGCCCAAGCTGAGGGATGAAATATCTTCAGCCTGGAGAAGAGATAGCTCTGGGAAGACTTTAGAGCTCCTTCCAGTGCCTAAAGGGGCTCCAGGGGAGCTGGAGAGGGACTGGGGACAAGGCCTGGAGGGACAGGACACAGGGAACGGCTTCCCACTGCCAGAGGGCAGGGCTGGATGGGATCTTGGGAGGGAATTTTTCTGTGAGGGTGGGCAGGCCCTGGCACAGGTGCCCAGAGCAGCTGTGGCTGCCCCTGGATCCCTGGCAGTGTCCCAGGCCAGGTGGGCAGGGATTAGAGCCACCTGGGATGGTGGAAGGTGTCCCTGCCCAGGGCAGGGGTGGGAATGAGATGAGCTTTAGGGCCCCTCCCAACCCAAAGCGCGTTGCCCCCCGTGCCCCCAGCGCGGCACGGCTCCCGCTGCAGCCGCCGCTGTGCCGAGGAGCGGCGCCGAGCGGAGGCAGGACGAGATCCGAGTTTGCACTCCTCGGAGCGCGTGTCGGAAGAGAACGGATCCGTATTTAATGACAGAGCAGTGCAATAACCTGCAATTAGCTGTGCTCGGTGCCTGCGGGGGCGGCGCTCCCTGGCAGCGCCGGGGTGAGCGAGGCTGCGCCGTGCCCGGGGCCGGTGCCGCTGTCCCGGGGCCGGTGTCACTGCCCTTCCCCGGGGTGGCAGAGCCCCCAGCCCAGTGCAGCCCCCCGCGGGGCCCTGGCCTGCCGTGTGCCCTGCTGGGGGCTCGGCTGCTGCCCTCCTTGTGTCCGTGGGTGCCCCCCGAGCCCTTGGCTCCCGTGCCCCGGCTGCAGCAGCGGTGCCCGTGCCGGTGTGGCAAGGCTGGGCGCTGAGGCAGGGCTGCAGGGACAGGGACACCAGGGTGGGACGTGCAGGGGCCGCAGCACACGCGTGTGCCCGCAGCCGCCCCTCGCCCTGTGCCGCGCTCCGGGCGCTTGGCCCCGGCTGCCCCGAGGGCCGCGTCAGCTTTAATATCTCTGCTGAGTGAAATTTCCTGGTGCGGCTTTCATGTCCGCCGGGACACTTATGAAATATCCGGCTTCTGTTTTTTTCTGGAGAAGTGGAATTTCCTATTCGGGGCTTTAATATCAGGGCTACGTGCTCGGGGCCGGAGGCGGCTGCGCGGCAGCAGCGCCGGTGCTGGCTCAGCCATCGCCCCCCCGAGCCACGCCGGGGCCGGCGCGGGGAATTCGGCTGCCTCAGGAGTTTTCCGGTGGCGCTAAGCCGTCTTTTCATGGCTGATCACCCCACCTGCCACGGGGGAAAGCCAGATACACACTGACAACCCGCCGGCGGCTGTTTGCAGAGGGATCACATGAGGTCCCGGCCCCCCTTTGAACCCCTCATGCAGAAGCGGCTGTCAGAACTCAGGCACTCACATCTGGGGCTCCTGGCGGCTCCAGGCACTCACCCCAGCCATTTCAGGGTTGCCGGTAGCTTCAGGCACTCACCCTGGCCTGTTTGGGGCTCCTGGAGGCTCCTGGTGCTCCCCAGAGAAGACCCCCGGTGCCGAGGGATGCCACGGCCGCTCCGGTTTTGCCCCTTGACCAGCTCACGGCGGGATGGTAGGGACAGCCCTCCTCTTCCCTCTCTTCATTTTGTGTCTCCACCGCCACCTCCACACCTCCCTGGGAACGGGAGCAGCCGGAGGGGCTGCGTGGGCTGTGTGTGGGGCAGTCCTGGGACCCCCAAGTGCTCCGAGCCCACTGGTGCCAGCAATGCCACTGCATTTTCTGCCCGGGGCTGTGCCGTGGCCGGGTCACATCCTGCCCCCCTCGGCCTGGGGACAAAAAGCCATCGACGAGGGGCGACCGAGCCTGTCCCAAATTGTGCCCCTTCCCTCTCTGCTGCAAGAGGATGCTCGGGTTTCATGGCAGAGCCCTCGGTCCCGGCCGTGGCAGAGGTTGCCTGGGGCCAGGGCACAGTGGGGGCACCCCCAGGGCACAGTGTGGGCAGCCCCAGGGCACAGCGTGGGCACCCCCAGGGCACAGGGGGGGCACCCCCAGGGCAGAGTGTGGGCACCCCCAGGGCAGAGTGCTGGCAGCCCCCAGGGCACAGGGGGGGCACCCCCAGGGCAGAGTGTGGGCACCCCCAGGGCAGAGTGCTGCTCCCCCCAAAGGGCTGCAGCGGGAGAGGGGAGCCGTGCCTGGCACGTGGCAGTGTGGCCACCAGAGGAGCCCGGGGGGCCAGTGCTCCCACACTGGGGCTGTGCCTCTGAGGCCGTGTCTGGGGCCAGGCCAGGCGTCAGGACGGGGCCCAAGCTCGGGAGCAGGAGGGTCTGGGTTTAGGGGGTGCATCTTTAGGGGCCAGGTTTAGGGGTGCATCCCCTCCCCAGGCCAGCCTGTGCGTGCAGTGCCTGACGTGGAGCTGCTCCTCCGCTTTGGTCCCTGCCCTGGTGCCTGCACCTGGAAATTAAGGGGGTCTGGGGCACCCCCCTGCCCGTGAGCCTCAGGGTTCCGGACTTGTCAAGCAGCAGGGCGTGCAGGGAGCTGTTCTGTGGGGGTGGCAATGTTCTGGGGAGCCCCGTGGGGCTGCAGTAGCCCATGGCTTGGGGGTCATGTGGGGCCAGGGCAGCCCTGGGGTACGGGCCATGCAGCTGAAGAGTTTCAGCCAGGCCAGGCTGTATCCCTTGTGGAAAGAAACCTCCTCCCTGTGCCGGTGATGGCTCTTTCCTCTCCCCCCAGCCACACATCCATGGGCAAGCACCCCGGAATGCCAGCGTGGTGGCAAACGCTCTGCAAAACACTGCAGTGGAGGCAGGAAAGATCTGACCGGTGGGAATAGCTGGAAAACTGGGAGAAAGAGGATGGACGTGTGAAGGGATTCCTGCTTTAGATCATCGGTTTGTCATGCAGGGGCAGCCCCTGTGGGACCCCCGGCAGCCCCAGGCTGGGCGGGACATGGGCTGCAGCACCCCAAGCTGGAGGGGAGCACAGGGCTCTGCCCAACAGACACCCCCTTACCTCAGCCTGGGGCTCGCTGCCCTCGTCCCTCGGGAGTGTTCATCGTTTCCTTCACCTGCTGTGGCTGGAGACGGCTGGCAGGAACTCACCTAGAAAACCAGGGAAATGTTGGGAATGAATAGCTTTAAACGGGAACAGTTCCAGGCACAGGAAAGCACAAGAGTTCTGCGCTCATTTCTTGCTTTTATAATTATTCTTTACATTGATCCCAAAGAATTCCAAGTGAACTTCACTGAAACACAGGCAAACAGTAACACATTAAAGAGCATTTCAAGACCTTTTCCGAAAGGATGCATTTTCCTGCTGGAGACCTGCTGCAGATGCTGAAAGGGAAAAATCCCGGAGTGACGGGACCTGCCAGGTTTTGGTGAAAAAAGATACTTCTGTATCCCCTGCATTTGCTTTGCGGTGGGTTTATCCTGAGCCAACATCTGGAGCTGCAGATGCACGGATGCCTTCTGCAGCTGGAGCCGGGATAGCCCGGGGGCCACCAGGGGCCAGCGTGTCAGGACGGTCGCTCGTGTCACTCGCATACCCTTATCAGTTCTCCGTCCAACAGTTAGAGTGAAGAAGCTGGGCTGGAAAAGTGATAAGGGCACGAGAGTGGCCGCAGGAGACGCTGCCCTGGAACTGCGGGGTGTGACCCAGAGGGAGCCGCCGGTGCGGTGACGAGGGGACGGAGGTCGGGGAGTCACCGGGCGCCTCTTCTCGCGGTCGGCGTTTTCTGCGGGGAGCGGGACGGCGGCGGGAGGCGTCGCGGGGACCTCGGGGTGCCGCAGCCCAGCCTGCCCGCGCTGCCCGCAGCGAGTGCCCCGCGCCCCTGGGCTCCGTCTGCTCCAGCCCCCCGGACACTCCCCATTGACAACTTTCATAACTCAGTCCCCTCCCTGCGGGGAGGGCCCGTCCCCGGGGGGGTGAGCCGGCACCCGGCCGGCGGATTAAGCGGAATAAATCGCGGGGGTGCAGCCGGGCGGATCCGTCTGACGCTGCAGAAAGGCACCCACAGCCGCCACGGGCCCCAGCCCGCCACCGCCGCGGGACCGGGGCCGGGGCTGCCCCACTCCCGAATTTCCAAGCGGGAAAACCCCATCACAGGTGGCAGGGGAAGGTCCTGGTACCACTCTTCCTGCTCCAGCTGCTCTGAGAGGTGTCGGGGCAGTTGTGCCAGTGGTGATACCCCATCCTGTGCCCCAAGGCCGTCCCCCCTGTGTCACCGTGTTCCCACGCTGTCCTTCACAGCTCTCCCGGGTGCTCGAGGACAGCAGCCGAGCCTGCTCTGTCCTGGTCAGTCATGGGCATTCCCTGAGTGGAGCCTCGGGGGGGCCACGACCAGCCCTGGCCACCAGCACCTTCCCTCTGGAGAGCCCCGAGCCTCCTGTTCTCAGCCCCAGTGCACTGCGGCTGGAGCGGAGCAATGCACATCTCCACTCCCAGCCTGGGCGTGTGTGAGCTTGCCGTGGCACTGGGGAACGGCGTGAGGGGCCTTGGGCTGGGCCAGAGATTCTCCTGGGGTGAGTCAGTGGCACACGAAGCCCCAGAGCTCCGGGGTGGTGCCAGGCAGGTCATCCTGGCTCAGCTGCCCTCCGGCCTTGCTGTCCTTGGTCGTGGATGTACGCGGGGTTTGGCAGCAGCGGCGAGAAGGGTGGGGTGATAAAGCAACTGTCAGTACCAGTGCCTTGTGTTGATTCAGGTGCCCTACATCCTCCCTGTCCTTCTCTCAGCATCTCCTTCCTCTTCACTCCCTGCTTCCCCGGGCTTTGCCGCCCTTTCCCAAGCATGGAATGAGCACAGGATGGCATTTCGGGTGGAAAGAGCATATTTTTCTCCAAACCAAAAGATCTCTGTAGTTCCTGTTGGAGGAGGGTGAGCTGTGGGAACTCCTGCATGCCATGGGACATCAAGGCCTGTGTTGGCTGTGGGCTCTTGTGGCTGTGGCCACAATTCCTTCTGGTTTGGGTCCAGGTTTATTTGCTGCTCAAAGGACAAGAGATGGTGATGGGGCCAGTACAGCTGGCCCATGGTGCAGGGAGCCACTTGCCAGCACTGTGCTCCCTGTGTCCCCTGGGGCTGGGACACTGTCCTCTGCCCCTTGACCTGGGCTCTGGCCCACCAGAGCCACCCCATAGGGTAGGGGAGAGGGGGAGATGGTGACGATCACATCCCCTCTGTTTTGGATGGTGGGAAAGAGAGGAGTACCACAAACCAGGGCAACAGCAAAGGGCTGTAAGGGCATGTCACTGGTGCAAGGGGTCCGTGTCCAATGAGCACCCCCTGCCCAAACACCCCCTGCCCAAACACCCCCTGCCGAAGCCAAGGCACAGCCACAGCCCTTCTCCTCCCAGCTGTGATGAGTCCCAGGCAGTTTTGGGGAAAGCTGGTGCTCCGGGGAGCAGCCAGCCCCAGTCCTGCAGCACTGCTGGAGGCTCTCAGGGTGCTCCCACCTGCCCCAGCATCGCGGAGTCCCTCCCCAGCGCGGTGGGAACCGCGGCAGCCAGACAGGGCCTGGGGGCTGGCTGCGGCCAGAGCCAAGGCTTTGATGTCCCGGAGCCACTGGGCAAGCACAAAAACACAGCGCAGCCCCAGCTCCCGTGTTGCTTTTGGTGATTATGTAGCTGAGCGGCTCCGGGATGTGAACATTCAGCGCAGAGTAAACAAGGCTGGCTCCCGAAATGGGCGGCTGGGCACGGGCTGCTCGTTCCCGTGGTGGCAGAGGGGCTGCAGTCCCCAAAGCAGGGCGGCACTGGGGTCGGGGGGCCGAGCAGGTGGGGCTGTGGCGTCCCGTCGGGTCCCACATCTGCGGGGTGGGATTGTCCCATCACGGCCTGGCCCTGTGGGAGTCACGAGGGGCTGGTGCCTCGGGTGCCAAGCCGACGTCTGGCACTGCTGCTCCCATCAGCAGGTTTATTTGTGCTGCCTGTCCCCCCCACCTCTGTTTTTAAAGAGTGAGAGCGGGGGGAGGCCTGGCGGGGCGGGGGAATCCCCCTGAGGTGGGAGGAAATTGCAAATACCTCGGAACACATCCCTCTCCCGGCGCTCCCCGCTCAGAGCAGCCGGACGGGACCCCTGAGGGCAGGGGGGCCCTGGCGTGTCCCGGCAGCTGCAGGGACGGCAGCAGCCTCCTGTGCCGCGGGCACCTCGGGGTGATGTGCCGGCGCCGGCCGCAGACTGAGCTTCCCAAAACTCCAGCTTAGGTCTGTGCTCGGCTGCTGGGAGGGGACCCCACGGAGCACGGCACGAGCAGGATCTGACCCAGACCTCCCACCGGACCAGGTGGCTCCAAAACCCGCCCGACCCGGCCTTAAACACTTCCAGGGCAGGGGCAGCCACAGCTTCTCCCCTGGCGCGGGTGCCCGCGGTGGCGCTGCGGCTGCACTGCTTCCCGCAGCCACTGGATGTCACCTGCAATATGGGCTGTGACACTGCAGGGCCGTGACACTGCAATATGGGCTGTGACACTGCAG
>WAAE01014807.1:171021-216170 GCA_013400495.1 Nicator chloris
CCCTGCACTCAGAGCCCCCTCCCTGCACTCAGGTCCCCAGCCCTGCACTCAGATCCCCCTCCCTGCACTCAGAGCCCCTCCCTGCACTCAGATCCCCCTCCCTGCACTCAGAGCCCCCTCCCTGCACTCAGAGCCCCTCCCTGCACTCAGAGCCCCCTCCCCGCACTCAGAGCCCCCTGCCCCGTGCCTGCAGCCCCCTCCCAGCACAGCCCTGTGCTGTTTGCCCCGGGCAGGCGGCACCGGCCCTGTCCCAGCCTCCTCCCTGGCGCGAGTGTCCGAGCATCCTCCGCGTTCCTGGGCTTTCCAGAAGAATGCAAATCGCATAAAGGATCAAAGGTCAGTGAGCAGGAGAGCAGAGTATTTCTGGAACGGCCGGGAGCGGCGATTGCTCACAGCCCGGCGCACATGGCCAGCCTGGCTGGGCACGGCTGCGCTGGCACGGTGACAGCCCAGGGTGTGCCCCACGCTGGGCGTGCCAACCCCACCTGAGGGGGCAGTGCTGGTGGGGACAGCCCTGGCTCACACAGGGGACGTCCCTGGCCTCGGGTGGGCGTTCAGAGAGCGAGGTACAGCCTGCTGGAGCACAGGTGAAGCCGCAGAGCTGCTCCAGGGCTGGAGCCCCTCTGCTCTGCAGCCAGGCTGGGAGAGCTGGGGGTGCTCACCCGGAGAGGAGAAGGCTCTGAGCCCCTTGCAGCCCTAAAGGGGCTCCAGGGGAGCTGGAGAGGGACTGGGGATGGAGGGCCAGGACACAGGGAATGGCTTCCCGCTGCCAGAGGGCAGGGCTGGATGGGATCTTGGAATGGAATTGTTCCCTGGGAGGGTGGGCAGGCCCTGGCACAGGTGCCCAGAGCAGCTGTGGCTGCCCCTGGATCCCTGAAGTGCCCAAGGCCAGGTTGGACACTGGGGCTGGGAGCAGCCTGGGATGGTGGAAATTGCCCCTGCCCAGGGCAGGGGGTGGAACAAGGGGATTTGTGAGATCTTTTCCAACCCAAATCCTTCTAGAATTCTGTGATATGCTGACTGTTCTCCCCTCTCCTGAGAGCTCAGTGTGTCTCTAACAGGGCACAGTTGTGCTGCAGGTGTCTCTGGAGCAGCTCTGAGTGAGGGCTCCCTGCACTTCTCTCATTACCAACTGGACTAAAGCAGAGTCCAATATTCTATAGGATAAAAGAATATGTTGGCAGTGGACCCACCTCACCAGAAGCTGGTGCAGTCAGAGAGTCCCTCTGCACCTGCTCATGTCACAGACACTCCTTGGCTCAGGAGTCAGGCTCCATCTCCCAGGCAAAGCCCCTTGTGCCCCTGCCCCACAGCACAAACCCTCCCAGTGCCTCGGGGTTTGCCCAGTGGCACCTCCAGGCCGGGGTGTCCCTAGACCAGCCCTGTCCCCAGCCCACTCCCACCCTGGCCCCCGAGGCTCCCGGGGCTCCAGCTGCACGTGGGCTCAGCCCACGGGCACCTCTCCTCGGAGGCTTCGGCGGGGGACGGGCTCCTCCTCTTTCCTCATTCCCATTTATTTTTGGCTCCCAAGTTGTCATAAATGATTTGAGCTCAACAGTTTTTAAAATTTGAACTCCAAGCAGCTATTTAAAGCCTTGACAGGATGCAGGAGTGTATTAAGGGCTTATTTTTAGAGCCTTTCTTGGGGTGAGAGGCTCGCTCAGCATCACTTGCTCCCCAGTGACGGACTGGGACCAGCACGGGAAGCCCACTGGGCACGGTGGGGCTGTCGGGGGTGATGTCCTGGCTGGGGGGAACGGCAGGAGCCCCGGCTCCCAGTGCCAAGGGAGGCCAAGCAGGCACGGAGTGCCCAGCCACCGGCTGCTGGGGACCAGGCATTGCAAAGCAAAATGGATTTGGTTGGAAAGGGCTTGGAATGTGCTGGTCCTCAAAGTTCTTGTGATTAATATAGCAGTTAATTAGCATGTTGAAGATTTTAAAACTTCTGTTAATTAGAGATTGATGTTACTGTGTAGCCCAGTGCTTCAGGATGGAGGAATCTTCCCAAGCAACACCATCTCTCTGAGCACTGTTCCATTCCGACCTCGTGCCCGTGGATTCTCCTCCCACTGTGCACCAGTTCTGGTGGCCTCACACATTTTATTATTTTATTTTACTTTACTTTATTTTATTTTATTTTATTTTATTTTATTTTATTTTATTTTATTTTATTTTATTATTGTATCATATTGTATTGTATTGTGTTTTATTTTACTGTATTTTATTTTATTGTATTGGATTGTGTTGTATCCTGACTATTATTCTGATCTGGGATATTTTTTTGGCCTGCACTTAATTAGTCATAATTCAGAGGTTTTCACAAGGCACACACTGCACATGCTGAAGTGCTAATGAGGCATTTCCATGCTGAATCACCAACTAATGATTTGCCGCGATGATTTTGTTATTAAATCCGCAACCCCTGGCTCTGGCGAGCAGCGCCGGGAGACGCCTGTTTGCTAATACACGGAGACAGCGGAATGCAAGCAGAAAATATTATGAGCCCGTCATCAGAGCGCTGACATATTGATGTGGCACCTGCACCTGCCTGCAGGGTTTTCCAAAACCCGCCGGTGAAGAAGCCTGACAGATTGGTGATCCGCAGAGCCGGGCTGCTTGTTCAGGGCTCTGCAGCCAAGCTCCCGCACAGCCGGGGAGACGCTGGCTGTGGGAGCAGGGGGAGCCACGGGCACTCATCCCCACCCCATGGGCCCCACGGGGAAAGGGGGCCGGCAGGGGATGGGCCCTGCACCACCCTCCCTCACTCAGTGCTGTCTCCAAGCACGAGGGGAACTGAGCCCATCGTGGTACCCAAGGACACCCCAGTACCTGAGGGCATCCCGGTACCTGAGGGGATCCTGGTACCTGAGGGTATCCCAGTACCTGAGGGCATCCCAGTACCTGAGGGTATCCTGGTACCTGAGGGTATCCCGGTACCTGAGGGTATCCCGGTACCTGAGATCATCCTGGTACCTGAGATCATCCTGGTACCTGAGGGTATCCCAGTACCTGAGGGTATCCCAGTACCTGAGGGGATCCTGGTACCTGAGGGCATCCCGGTACCTGAGGGCATCCTGGTACCTGAGGGCATCCCGGTACCTGAGGGCATCCCAGTACCTGAGGGCATCCTGGTACCTGAGGGCATCCTGGTACCTGAGGGTATCCTGGTACCTGGGGGCATCCTGGTACCCAAGGACAGCCCAGTACCTGAGGGCATCCTGGCACCTGAGGGCATCCCGGTACCTGAGGGTATCCCGGTACCTGGGGGCATCCCGGTACCTGAGGGCAGCCCAGTACCTGAGGGCATCCTGGTACCTGAGGGCATCCTGGTACCTGAGGGCATCCTGGTACCTGAGGGCATCCTGGTACCTGAGGGCATCCTGGTACCTGAGGGCATCCCGGTGCCCCAGTGTATCCTGATACCCGAGGGCATCCCAGTGCCCTGGTGCATCCCACCTTGCTGAGGCGATGGCAGTGAATGCTCCCACCAGGTTCTGGCCTGTGCCAGGGTACCCAGGGCCTCACGGTGGTGATGGAGCAAGGCTGGGGGCTCAGCCAGGGTGCTGGGGTGGGAAGAGGGCTCCTGCTGCCCCGGGGGTGCTGCCCAGGCTGTGGGCTGGGTGGGTGAGCCGTATTTCCCAGTTCCTTCACCGTGCAGGAGCAGCATGCCGGATGGCAGCGTTGTTTCCCAGCGGCAGCAGCACAGACACGATGCCACTTGTCTCTTCAGCTTCTCCCTGGTGCTGCTGCTCCTTTGACAGGCTGGGGCTGAGCGCTGCTCCCAGGATGGGCAGCCAGGGCCATTTTGCAGGCTGCAGCACAGCTGGTGCCTGGCGCCGGGCTCCCGCTGCCCGGGGAAGGTGAGCGAGATGGAATTTTTAACCGATTCACTCGCTGACATCCGCACGCCGCAGCCCAGCGGTTTCTGCTTGTGGAAACATCTCCACGGGGGATCGGGGAAGTGAGGCATTTAGAGGGATTCTAGCAAGAAATTGCACAAATGCCTCCCTGGGGCCGAGGTAAAGGGTTGTTAGTGGCGGTGTTTATTCATGAGCAGAGCCAGCCGGGGAAGGACGAATCCTGGAATTGCTCTGGGAACAGAGAGGGGAGGTGCATCCATTTGTCTCCCCGCTCCACCTGCACTGACAGCCCGTGTCTGGGGGGGGAGCAGGTCCCATCCCAAGCTGCTGAGGAGGGTGGAGAAACCTCCTTAGAGTGACATGAGGGCTGGGACCAGCCAGATATTTTGGTTGCTGCAAGAATCCATGTGTGCCAAGGAAGTGTGTAAATGCATGGGCAGGGAAGATTCTGATTAAAGACCCATTTCAGAATGAGCTGGTCTAGGTGGTGAGAGGGAGTATTTTGTGGATCAGTAGTGCTCTGGTTTGGGCAAAAGGGCAAAGAAGTGACAGAGCCCTGTCATTGTCCCTGGATTGTGTACAAAGTGGCTCTGCAGGTGGATAAATCTCTGAATCCCAGAATAGTTTGGGCTGGAAAGGGCCTTAAAGATCCATTCATCCCATCCTCTGCCAGGGGCAGGGACACCTCCCACTGTCCCAGGCTGCTCCAAGCCCTGTCCTACCTGGCCTTGGGCACTGCCAGGGATCCAGGGGCAGCCACAGCTGCTCTGGGCACCCTGTGCCAGGGCCTGCCCACCCTCACAGGGAAGAATTCCTTCCCCAAACCCCATCTAACCCTGCCCTCCAGCATTGGGGAGCCATTCCCCCTTTTCCTGGTCCTCCAGGCCCCTGTGAATTGTCTCTCTCCAGCTCTCCTGCACTTCCCCAGTCCGTGGATGTTTGGAGAGCAGTGTTTGTGCACGGTATGCCTGTGCCCTGAACTGCTCTTCTCCTGCCCTGGCACCCCCAGCGACACATTCACCTTCTGTTTTGGGAGAACTTTGTCCCTCCTTTTGCTGTGGCCGTGGTCCTGGCACTGAGGCAGCTCCCAGACCTGTGACTACCTGCCAAACCTGGCTGTTGGCCCCACGGGTGCTGCAGTGGCTTTGGTGGGACCCCGAGCCTCGCGGTGACTTTGGTGGCGCCGTGAGCGTGGCAGTGGCTTTGGGGTGCCCCCCACGGTTACCCCCGGGCTGCATTAACCCTTTCCCGCAGGCCGTGCAGCCGGGCAGTGCCGGCACCCCGCCTGCTGCCGTGGCAGGGCAGGGTGCGCGGAGAGCACGGCAGGAATGCAGAATGAGATGAGATGTGACAGCCCATCTTCCCGGGAACATCGATGTAATCTGCACCAGAATGTGCTCAGCCAGCTGGAATCGCCGTCAGGCAGAGCTGGGTGCCCGGGCGGGGCCGGCCCCGGGCACCCCGGGGGCGGCGGGCGCGGTGCCCGGCTGCCCTCCCGCTCCCGGGCGGGGGCCGGCAGCGCTCCCTGCTCCCTGCAGCGCTCCCGGGCAGGGCTCCCGGCGGGCCCCGGGCAGGGCTCCCGGCGGGCCCCGGGCAGGGCTCCCGGCGGGCCCCGGGCAGGGCTCCCGGCGGGCCCCGGCCCGCCTCCTTGCACCCCCAAAAGCGCGCGGGGCACTGCCAGGGCTGAGCCCAGCGTGCACAAACACGGGGCTCTCTGACCGCGGGGGCTGCTGCTGCCACAACAGAGACCCAAGGGTCCCAGGCGAGCCCTGCCCTGCACTGCAGCGTGGCTGGGTGCTGATGGATGGACCCACCGGGCTCATCTGGGTCTGGGCTTCCCATCCCCAGCTTCAGGAGCCTCTCCAGGGGGAGATGGGCTGGCAGGGGCCTGGCAGTGGGACAGGCAGAGGGCAAGCAGCTCTGCCTGCAGGGCTGGGCTGCCAGGGACTGCTCCAAAGTGTCACTGCACGCCTCGGCGTGTGATCCTGTCAGAGCAGGGACAATCCTGGCCTGGGAGCCTGGGCACTGTCCCAGCAGAATTGCTCAGGGTTTGGCTGCAGTCCTTGTTCAGACACATGGTGTGAGTTTTCATCCACAACAGAGAAGCTGTGGCTGCCCCTGGTTCCCTCGAAGTGTCCAAGGCCAGGCTGGACAGGGTTGGAGCAGTGGAAGGTGTCCCTGCCCGTGGCAGGGGTGGCACTGGATGGGATTTAAGGTCCCTCCAACCCAAACCAATCTGGGACTCGATGGAACTTCTCAAGAATTAGTGCTGGAGCCTGGGGGTGGAAAGGCTGGGGGCAGCTGAAGGACAAAAGCCATTCCTGGCCCCATCAGGCTGCTGGAACACGACGGGGCCTTAGTGTCTCCTGTGCCAGGACTTGGGAGAGAAGGAGCTACAGAGCAGTGGGGAAGTGGACGCGAGTCACCATGGCAACCGGGATGGAAACATCATCAAAATGTGTCAAACGAGGGGAATTACAAAAAATAGAAACCCAGCGTGGTGTGGGCAAACACTGCAGCTCCACGGGGCTGCTGCTGACCGCCCCTCGCGGTCCCCCCGAGCTGTGGTGGTGGTGCCACCACGGGCTCCAAGTCCTGCTGTCACCTGGGGCGTCCTGTGGCCCCCAGAGCAGCCGTGAGGGGACCCCGGGCAGCCACCGGCTCCTCAGCAGCACAGGGACACGAGCCCTGCACGTCCAGCTCCAGGGGGGGCACAGACACGGCCGGCACCTCAGCTGGCACCGTGTCACCTCCGCTGGCACTGTGTCACCTCAGCTGGCACCGTGTCACCTCTGCGTGAACCCCCCTCCACAACGAATTCATTTGTGATAATCAGCCATGTGCTTGTTTCCAGCTGTTTTGGGTTTTGGGGTTTTTTTTTTTGAGTAAATGAATTTGTAAACAGTTTGTGCTATTTTATCTGTCACTTACGCTCCCAGGATTTGTAATTTTAATGCGTGACATCAGTTAATCGCGAATCTCTTCCAGCAATAGTTTTAATTAAAACCACTTTCCCTTTTCTTGGCTCGTTCAGCGCTGTCACTGAGGGCTGCGAATGAGATCACAGGCTGGCGGTTGTTGTCGCGGCTGTTTTGTGTGCAGCACTGACGTTAGGCAGCGGGGAGGAGCAGGGATGGGGTAGGGCTGCAGCAGGAGCCCGCTGGCCCTGCCCGTCCGGGCCTGCGGGACCCGGCGGTGGCAGCGGGGCTGGAACGTCCCCGCCAGGAGTCCGAGAGTCCCCGCACTGCCACCGCCAGCCGCTGGGAAGAGCCCTCACCCGCAGCTCGGCTTTCCCGTGGGTTCCTAACGCAGCCAGGAGCTGCTCCGCAGTGACCCTGCCCCGGCCGAAGGAATTCAGTGCGAGCGCTGGAGCAGGAGCAGCTTTGTCAAATCATGAGCTGTAATCGCCTGAACTTCACGGCCGACATCACACGCTGCTCATCACAGACACGGCTCCTGACTCCCAAATCCATGCCCAAAACAAAGAGCTCCGACACCTGATCTGCTGTTCAGGTTCAGCAGTGCTGGCTGCCCTGACAGCTCGCTGACGAGCTTCCCCGGCAGCCGGGACGGGCACTGCCAGCCGCTGCCGAACCCGCCGCGGGGCCGGGACCGCAACGCGGATCCAAACCCGGATCGCGACCCGGATCCGCGGCAGCCTGCTGGTGACGGGGACAAGCGACATGCGGTCGCCTCAGCGAGCGGCCGGGGGTGTGCATCAGCTCCGGTGCTCCCCAGCCCACCCTGGACCGAGTGACACCGCTGCCGTGTCCTTCCCGGGGCACGGCCGGGGATCCCAGGCTGCCGCTCCCGCGGGGGGAGGCGTCACTCGGCCCCCACCGCCCTGCTCCTGGACGGGCTGAGCCGGGCCAGGTGTGCCAGCGGGTCTGCCCGGCCCAGGTGTGCCAGCGGGGCTGCCCGGCCCAGGTGTGCCAGCGGGGCTGCCCGGCCCAGGTGTGCCAGCGGGGCTGCCCGGCCCAGGTGTGCCAGCGGGGCTGCCCGGCCCAGGTGTGCCAGCGGGGCTGCCCGGCCCAGGTGTGCCAGCGGGGCTGCCCGGCCCAGGTGTGCCAGCGGGGCTGCCCGGCCCAGGTGTGCCAGCGGGGCTGCCCGGCCCAGGTGTGCCAGCGGGGCTGCCCGGCCCAGGTGTGCCAGCGGGGCTGCCCGGCCCAGGTGTGCCAGCGGGGCTGCCCGGCCCAGGTGTGCCAGCGGGGCTGCCCGGCCCAGGTGTGCCAGCGGGTCTGCCCGTGCCGTGCTGAGCTGCCCCCTTCCCCGGGCACCAAGAGGGGGGCTCACCCTCTGAGCAGCACCCCCTGCCCCGCCCTCCCTCGCTCCCTCGCAGCTGCTGGGGCTGGCTCCGTCCACCACGGGCACGTTCAGGGTCTTGTGGGGCCCTGCCACCCCGTGCTGCCAGCACTGTGACCACCCACTCAGCTGCCCCTGTCCCAGACTTGCTTTTCCAGTGGATATTTAATTTGCTTCACTCCGGGCAGATTAATTTGTTGTGGTTTTAAAAAAATCTCCCTTTTCTCTGAACTGCATTTTAGTTAGGAGGGGTGCAGTGATGCTGAGGCTGGATTTACACCGCCCCCAGTCCTGTGCCCAGCCTGGTGCTCCTGCTCATTGTGTGCACACCCAGGGATGGCTCCAACCGGTGGCATTTGGCATCCAGAACATTTTAAACTTGGAAAATGGGAAAAAAGTCAAGCGATGACAAGTGTATTTATTTGTGCAGCCGGCGCTGCCAACGGCTGGGGTTTAAAGGCGTATTTTTGCCATTTACTGAAGTCAGTTGGAACAGAGAGAGCGAATCCAACGCGGTGACACCTCCGACGGCTTGGAAGGGCTCCTTCAGCTGCAGCAAAGCTCAGCAGGTTTGACATTTGAAACTCCCTCGTTCCACTGCCAGGCAAAACCTAGGGCCTTTGCAGTGTATTTTTCCTGCTGTTCCTCAGTGCAAGCATTCCTGCTTTTCTGGTTTCACACCATTATGAACACACCAGCTCAGGGAAAAACAAAAAAATCTGCTGTAATGATAAAACTGGCTTTGGAATAGCAGGAATCTGGCTTGTCCATGTGGTGCCAGGCTCTCGGGAGCTCTTGGATACCAGGGCTGCAGTCATTGTGTCCCTGTTCTGAACACAGAAAACACCGGGAAAGTGAGATTTTAAAGGGTTGTTTGATGTTCGGCTTTTCAGGATTAATTCCCAAACTAAACAACAATTCCTGAGGTGCTGCCACAGGCAGGAGGAAACTCTCCCCTGTACATGCTCCCCTTCTGTGCTGCTTCTGCTCCCCAGGGCCTGCTGCTGGAGGGGATGGAGACTTGTCCCCACTCCCTTCAGAGCCAGCAGCCGGCGACACTCGCTGCCCCGGGTCCCTCCCCGCTGGCACAGAATCCTCCTCCCGTGGGGTCAGCCTGGGACAGGGGGAGCGAGGCAGGAAGGATGCGGTGGGGGAGGAATGCAGTGGAAGGGATGTAGGAGGGGTGCAGCAGGAGGGGTGCAGCAGGAGGGGTGCAGCAGGAAGGGTGCAGCAGGAGGGGTGCAGCAGGAGGGGTGCAGCAGGAGGGGTGCAGCAGGAAGGGTGCAGCAGGAGGGGTGCAGCGTGCACCCTGTGACCCTTTCCAGCGTCCTGCCCGGCTGCTGCCTCCACTCTCCTGCCTGGGTTTCTCCTCCTGGGACTGGGACAGGTCCTGCCAGGTCTGCCTGAGGCTGATGGTGCCAGGGGGAAGCCCCGCGATGGGGGATCGATGGGGAGAACAGCCCCAAGCTGGGAAGCCACGGGGTGAGAGCTGAAGGCTCGTTAGCTCTCATTAACCCTCATTAGCAATGGACTCCCGGTGCGTGAGAGGCAACACCCCCGGCACGGGCAGCATTGCTGGGGGTGTTTCTGGGCCATTTTCAGGCATAAAAGGGACAAACGCTGCCCAGTGTGTGCAGTGGGGTCTGTGGATGTGTTTGGGGGCAGCTGAGCTGCTGCACAGGCACCACCTGGGCCAAGAGCTGGGCATTCCCAGGGGAATCTCTGTCTGCAGCTCCAGCTGTGCGTGGAAGGTGACCAGGAACAGCAGTGGAATCCTGTCGGAGGTGATCCCCAGCGCAGCCTGCCCGGGGCCAGGTGAGCTCTGCGCTGTGTGTGCTGCCCAGGATGCTCGTGCTGGGGCAGCTGGAACGTGCTCCCAGGTGGTGCCAGCACCTGCCCTGGGCCCACACCCCGGGGGCACCCACTGCTGCCCTGCTTTGGTTTCTCTGACAAGCAAGTTAGAGGGAAACAGGTCCCTGCTGCTGGGGCTCCTTCGTTACATAAACGCCGGTGGAGTGACCCAGGTTGTGCAAGAGCCTGGCTTGTCTGAACGTGTGTTGTGATTTGGAGAATCGTGAAGGCAGCGACCTGCAAACAGGTCAGTTTAGGTGAGATGTGAGGAAGAAATTCTTCCCTGTGAGGTTGGTGAGACATTGGCACAGGTTGCCCAGAGAAGCTGTGGCTGCCCCATCCCAGAACTGTTCAAACCCGGGCTGGATGGGGCTTGGAGCAACCTGGGATAGTGGAATGTGTCCGTGCCCATGGCAGGGGGTGGACTGAGATGGCCTTCGAGGTCCCTTCTCACACAAACCATTCTGATTCTACAAAACAAAGCTAGCCGGTAGCAGGAGTTACAGGAACACATCCTTTAGCAGGGAATGGCAAACCTGGAGTCACCGTGGATGCTGCGGCTGATAAGAGATAACAGCTCTGTGTGTGAGAAGTGCGGCTGGGCTGCGGGAGGAGCTGGCCTGTGGACGGGGAGCAGGTCTGGCTTTGTGTGCTCTGCCTCGGGAAGGGTGCCCGAGAGCAGGAGGGGTCCCAGGACATGGAACCCTCAGCCCACCCCCGTGGCGCAGTGGGACTCCTGCAGGGGCTGCCTGCGGGTCCCGGGGAGAGAAGCAGGGAGGGAGGAATTCCGCTGGCTCTGCCGGGTTGGAGCAGGCTCTGCTCTCCCAGAGCCGCATTTTGCTGCCGCCAGCGCTAACTAGGTCAGGCAGGACGAGCCGTACCTGTCCCTGCGGCAGCGCTCGGCACCGGCACACGGCTGCCCCAGCGCAGCAGTGCCACCACGGCCCAGGTGGCACCGGTGACCCGAGCCAGCGGCGGCAGCCGCGGGGCAGCGCCGCAGGGACCCTTCGGCAACACCTTCGGTGCCTCCGTCGTGGCCGGCCGCGCACAGCGAGGCAGCGAGCAGATCCCCTGCAGATCAGCCTCTTCCTCCTCTTAGGGCTGAGCAAGGCTCTGGCTAAAAACAGGAATCCTGCTATTTTAAACAGCAGCCTGCGGGATGATTCAGTGTCTGCTCAGGCAGACACGAGGCAATGAGGATGTTGGTCTTCAAGCCTTATTTTCGGGGGAACCTGTTCCTTCTGTGCGGAGCGTCCCCAGCGATGTGGCGAGGTGCAGAACCGCAGGACTCGGGGCAGGGTCCGGTGGCTCCCCGGAGCCGGCACCGCGAGGCGCAGCTCGCCAGGAACGGGAGGACGCGCTGACCCCCGCGGCAGCATCGCCTCTCCAAACCCTCTTTGTCAGTGGTCTGCAGAGGCTCCGGTGTCCCCGCAGCTCCGGCAGCTTCCCGTACCTTTGGAGCTCCATCTTCCCTGCCAAATTTTCATCGTCTTGCTGCTTTTCCTTGCCCGATGTCTTCAGCACATCTTCCCTCCTCCGGATGGGGAGGTGAAAGTGCTGGGGTGCCCCAGCCCTGGTCCCTGACCCCCCGCTTTCTGTCCTGGGGTAAAACCCCCCTCCAGCTGCTGCCAAAGCTCTTACATGGGTAATGTCACCGGGGGCAGTAGGCTTTAGTAGAAAATTCCCTCTTTCAGACGTGATTGATTTGGATTCCCCCCAGTCCTGGTTTCCAGGCACCAACGGCTGCTGGAAACGCTCTCCTGGTGACAGAAAATCCATGGGAAAGCAGGCAGCCTGATGAAGTATTCATGGGGATTTTTATCACTGGTTTTTACCCGCTGCAGGAAAGTCAGCTTTATTTTTAGTGAATGATGGATCCAGCAGTAACATAGGAAAAATACTCCATCTCCCTTCGAGCTGCATGGGAGGCATTGGAGAGGGCCGGTGCCTGGGCATGGGAACCAAACAAACCGTGTCCTAGGTGTTTCCTGGCTAATTCTGGAATCATTAGAACACCTGAACGGGGCTGTGGCTGATCCTCTGCTGCCCCAAGGGCTGCAGCCCTTGGCTCCCGCTGGACCCAGGCAGCTGAGCCTTCAGTGATTCCCACGGTTCCCATCCCCTCCCTAATCCCCAACCTGCCTCTGTCCCAGAGAGAGCAGGAGAATGAATCACAGCTGACTAATTTGCCTTATCCAGAAGAATCTCCCTGAATTAGCAAATGTTTTATTTGTTTCTATAATGGCCAGGAAAACATCCCTCAGTGCCCTGCAGCTGCATCCATGGCTGTGCCAGTACGACCTCACCTCCGGGAGTCCTGGTGTCACTGAGCCCTGACAGGACACTCACTTCTGGCTTCAAAGGATCTTAAAACACATTAACTGAGCCAGCCAGGCTCGGCCACTGCCTCCCCTGGGTTTTCCCACTGCCTTTTCCCCACAGGCACTGCCTGCTGCCCGGCCGGTGCCGAGATGTGCTCTGTCAGCAGCAGATGCTTAATCTGTTTAAAAATAAATCCATCACTCTTCTGTGACTGACGGGAATCTGTTACAGCAAATCCCACTGCAACGTGGAGCCTGGCCACGGCTGCCAGACTTCAGCACTTTCTTCCTGCTGGGCTCCAGGGGGGGCTTGGGCCCCTGTGCTGTGGGGCTGGGGCAGCTCTGGGGCTCGCTACCCCCTGCCCGTGTTTGTGCCCATTGCTGACACAGCCACAGGTAACTCCCAGCGGGGACAGCGGGACCTGGGGCCTGTCCTTGCTGTGACAGGGGTGACCTGTCCGTGGCCTGGTGTCCGAGGGATGTGGGATGGCCGTGCCATGTCCGTGGGTGTCCCCACGGTGGCCGCAGGGTGGGTGACCCCGGAGCCCGTGCCCTGCAGCGAGTGGGGCAGAACTGGTTTGGTGAGTGACCCCACAGCCCCCTGTGACACTGTGGTGTGGTGAGTGCCAGCTGCAACCAGGGCCTGCCTCACCCCCAGCCCAAGTCCTGGGGCTCCTGCAGCTCCTTCAGCCGTCACCTCAGAGCAGGTACCCGAGTGTTTTGTTGCCTTCCCAGCTGGCTGATAGAGAGACAGGAGGCAAGGATTTCTTGGTGGCAGTAAGGAATGAGTCGGTCCCAGAGATCTGGATATTAAATCCTTAATTAGTGACAGACCTTGGTGTGCAAGAACCCAGCAGGGCTCTTCCCAGGAGTGCTGGCAGCAGTTGCAGTGCTGGCCTTGCTCCCCCAGGCTAATCCTGTGGCCCTGGGGATTACCTGCTTGGACACGGCGTGCCCAGCCCCAGGACAGACTGTCCAAGGTGATCCTGCCATGCCACCAGCACCTTCCACCTGGGCATGCCTGCCCAGCCTAGAGCCAGGTGATACAGTCAGACACGTGGGCTGGTTGTAGCTGATGACACCTTGTACCTGCAGGGGCAGGACATAAAATCCCCTCAGCATCGGGGGCTTCAGGGCTGTTCTGTCTGTCAGGTGGCAAAGCCCACGTCTAACAGCAGGGACCTCAGCCTAGAGTGCAGCACCACACGGTTCCAGAACACCCTCTTGGCCACAACGCCTTCTGAGGGCTTGTGAAACACAGCAGTGCCTAAAAAGACCTGGTTGCCAAATCCCTGCTGCAGGTGTGCCCGCAAGGTGTCTGTGGTACTGGGGATGCTCTGGACACGTCACCTGCCCTGGGGGACTTCCCATCGCTGTCCTTGCTCCCTCGTGCCCCCAGTGTCCTCGCTGTCCCTGCTCCTCCCTGGTGCTGGCCATGGCTCCGTGTGGGGCAGCCCCAGCCCCTGCCAGGACACAGCCCGGGGGCTGGCCCGTGCTCTCGTGGAGATGGTGACAACTCGCAGTAGGCCACGGCAAACCCGGCCATGGGCGGCCCCCTACAGCCCTGGGGACACTGCTTGGGGTGACACAGGGCCTTGGGGGGCTGCAGGGGCCCGGGCTCCCCGTGGGGTGCTCGGTGTCTTTGCCCTCTGCCTGCCCCTGTCCCGGGCTGGAGACGATTGCTCTCTGTGCCCAGGTGCCAGGTGCTGTGCTGGCTGGGCAGCGCTGTGTCACTGTCCCAGCGGAGCAGGGTGGCACAGGGACAGCTGTGACCTCTCAGAGACCCCCAGCACGGTGACCCCAGGCTGTGCCATGGAAGGGAGCTGCCCATCACGGCCAGGCTGTGTGGAGATGCTCTGCCTGAGGCAGGCAGGTGTCCCCTCAGTGCCGTGGAAAGGCAGGGCTGACACCCTCAGTGCTGCTCTGCCTCTCGCTGTCCCACGCCCCTGCCAGCGTGAAGGACCCCAGCAAGCCGTGGCTTGATGCAGTGTGGGGAGGCAATTCCTCCCCTCCATCCCTCAGGAGAGGAAGCCAGCACCCCAGCCAGGAGCTCAGAGTGGTGTCAGAGCCCTCCCCACGGGCTCAGGAGTGAGTGAGAGCTGCTGGCATAAATTACCAGGCTGTCATCCCTGGTGCTGAGGTTCCCAGGGAACAGCTTAGCGGTTCAAAGGGCTGCTGAAACAATTTTGCATCGCATGATCACAGTCCCAGAGCCCTGACATTAAAAACTGTCAGCAGTGAGGTGATTTCTGCAGCAGGGCTGCCTGTGGCCCCGGGGCCTGGGCACAGCCAGGGCTGGGTGCTCAGTGACAAATTGCCCTGATGACCTTGCAGGCTCCTTGTGCCGGGGAGGAGCCCCCAGCTGAACGTCCCCGTGCCCCCAGCACTGAGTGCAAGTGGCACTGAGCCCGCTGGGCTCCAGAGGGACTCGCGGGATGGGAAGTGACCCCCATGCTGCTGGTGACATTGGTGGCACTTGTGTAGCCTGGCGTGGAGAGGATGCAGCTGCCAGCCTCAGCGGGTGTCCCCCACCCTGCACCCTGCCCTGGCTGCACCACCAGGTTTTGTTTTAGCCCCAGGGTGAGAGAGTGCTCTGGGTGGGAGCCTCGTCCCGTGCCACACCTGACTGAGACCCGAACGTGCCGTGGGTGTCACGTCCCTCCTCCTCCCTCCTGCTTCAGTGGTTGCTCTGCCCTGGTCCCCTCCACCCCACCACTGGGTGTTCAGAGGTCTCTGATGGTGACCGTGCCACTCCCAGAGCTCCCCCACAGCCTGCCCTGCCCAGAGCAGCATCCCAGGCCCCTTGTTCTCCCATGCCAGCAGCCCTGAGCCCTCAGGTGATGCTGCAGCTCCTGCTCCCACTGCCTGTGGGTCTGTTCAGGTTGTGCACGGGATGGGAGCCCAGCAGAACCACTTCCATATTTGTTTAACACCTCAGTGAGGAGCAAAGGAACCACAGCAATGAGAACACTTGGAAACCCCGGCAATCTTTACTCTGGGCAAACTCCCTGGCCCGTGGCCAGCCCGCCAAGGCTGGCTCTGCTGGCTCTCAGAGGTGTGAGGAACACTTCAGGATTAATTCCTAACCCTCCCCTGCTGGACCAGGAGGGTCACACTGCAAACACCTCCCCACCGATGGATGCCACGTCACCCACAGGAAACAAACCTCCCTTTGTTCCGGGAGTCAAACTTTCCAAGGCTTGAGCCTTGGAAGCTCTCGGTGATGTTTCCATCACCCTCAGTATCTTCCAAAGGCAGTCTGAACTGAACCAACACTGTTGGGAAGCCCAGAGGCCGTGCCTGGTACCAACCCCAGCACAGCCCAGTGCCATCTGTCCCCATGCTGGGAGTGCTGCTGTCCCTGGGGCAGGGGGACCCTCACCCCGTGGGCAGTGGGCACAGTGGGCATGTCCCCGGGCACACCTCACCCCCAGGTACACCCCAGCACGCTGCACCTCCGGGCACATCCCCGTGTCTGCTCAGAGGGCTTGGCAGCTCCAGGATGCCAGGCAGCTCCCGTCCAGTATGGGAATTTTCGGCAATGCCAGCTTCCCAGCCTTATTTCATTCAGGATCTCGCAGGCTGCCACCAAGGGTCTCTTTCTGTGCCACTGCACTGTTCCATATGTGACAGCTTTGGCGCAGCCAGCACCTTCTGCTTTATGCTGGGACCCATCTCTCAGCCCGGGCGGGGGCTGCAGCAGTGCAATGGGATGTAGGACCTCGCTGATGGGGCTGCAGAAATGGAAAAGGAGAGAGCCCTGGCCGTGGAGGGGAGCTGCCCATGCTGCTGGGAAAGCCCTGGAGCTACAAATCTGCCTGCAGCTGGGCACAGGGGCACACTCAGCCAGGGACAGAAGTGGGAGGGTGAGGGGCACGGGGGGCCGGGGCCGTGGGTGGCCCCATTCCCGCTCTGCCCCTCCCTGGCACCGACCCAGTGACAGCAGGCCTGGGGCCATGTCCCTTGAGGTGGCGATGGCCACGTGTGCCAGCAGTACCCGGGCCAAGCAGCTCCATCCTGGCAGTGCCAGCACCCTTCCCAATTCCAGCCTGTTCCCTCCTGTTCCCATGGCAACCTGTGACCTCACCGGGTTCCTTGGAGCTCTGCCAGCATTTTCAGCAGAAATAAGGCCAATGACCAGGGTTGTCCTGCTGTCCTCCCTGTCTGCAGGGGGTCTGTCACACCTGGGGCTCAGGTCCGGGCTGGCTCTGCTGCAGGACTGATGTGCCACATGGCAGGTGTCACACTCGGTGCCCTCACTGTGCCATCGGGCTGAGCCAGCACTCCTGGCTGTAGAAGCCCCAGGGGTACAGGGGGCACCAGGGCACTCCCTCCCCTGCCCTGGCTTCAGCTGCAGCAGCGCCCAATTTTCCAAGTGCCCTGTTTTCCCGGTTTTGCCCTGCTCGGCAGAGCACACAAGGCCAGGCTGGAGAAGAGGGATCAAGAGCGAGACAAACGGAAGTAAATGGAGAAACTGATCCCTCTGCTCTGCCTGGTGGTGCCACTTGCCTCAAGGTCCTCCCCTGCCTAAGGGTCCCTTTTGGCCTGGGATCCACTTCCCCAGGGCTCCCATCTGGTCGCGGGTCCCTCCTGGCCGTGGGGTCCCGTTTGCCCGGGGGTCCCTCTTGCTCTGGGGGTTCCGTGTGTCCGGAGGGGTCTCTCAGCTCTGCCTGTGCCTGGGGGTCCCTCCCGGCCCGGGGCTCCAGCCGTGGGTAGGGTTCCGTGCCGGCCCGAGGGTCCCACACGCCTGGGGCTCCCTCTGGCCCTGGGGCTCCCTCTGGCCCTGGGGCTCCCTCTGGCCCTGGGGCTCCCTCTGGCCCTGGGGGTCTCTCTGCCTGCGGGGTTCCCTCGGCTCCCCGGGGGCAGCGGGGGCCGCTGATGCTGCGGGGACCGCGGGGTCTGCGGGGGCGGCGGGGGTGGCTCGGCGCGGCCCCGCCCGCGGCGGGGGCCATGTGAGCGCGGTGCCGGCAGGATGCAGAAGGGGATGCGGCTCAATGACGGGCACGTCGCCCACCTGGGGCTGCTGGCAAAGAAGGACGGGGCCCGGCGCGGATACCTGAGCAAGCGGAGCGCCGACAACACGAAATGGCACACCAAGTGGTTCGCGCTGCTCCAGAACATGCTCTTCTACTTCGAGACCGACTCCAGCTCCCGGCCCTCGGGGCTTTACCTGCTCGAGGGCTGCGTCTGCGACCGCGCGCCCTCCCCCAAGCCCCCGCTCTCGGCTAAGGACTCCCTGGAGAAGCAGGTGGGCGACCCGGGGGGCCCCGCGGAGGGGGAGGGAGGATGCCCCGCGGGGATCCAGGCCCCGCACCCCCGGAGCTTCCGGCGCCCGTGACCTCCCCCACGCGTGACCGGGGTGGGGAGGTGAGGATGAGGCCGGTCTGTGCGGGGGAAGGGGGGTGACTCCCGGGGCCGCAGTGCCGGAGCAGCGCGGGTGGGTTCGTTGTGGGGGTGTCGGGCTCTGTCCGGGGCACCCCCACTCCCCCTGCCATCTAATTAACCGCCGGTAATTAGCGCAGGGCTGCGGGGCGCCTCCCAGCGGCTGCGCCCGGCGCTGCGGAGCCCCGCGTCCCCCCCGGCCCGGCGGGGTTTGGGGCAGCGGCCCCGGCGGGGCGGGGGCACCGCGGGGCTCCCGCGGGCCGGGCCCGGCCTCGCTGCTTCCCACAGCCCGTCTGCCCCTTCCGTGCCCCCGCGGTTTGCCTGGCGGCTCCCCCGGCCCGGCGGGGTGAGCAGCCCGCGGTGGGTGCGTGGTGCCGGGCGGGGGGAGCTCAGGGCCTTGTGTTCAGGCGGATTTCACCCCGTTCCCGCTCGCCACGTGTGCGGTTTGCACCTCCATCCCCTCCCCTGGCGGGGGAACAGCAGAGAGCGGGTCCCCTGAGCCCCCCGTGCCGGCGCCGGGCTCCAGCGCCCTGTGCGCTGCTGGCGGCTGCGGGTGACGGGCGCAGAAACACCAAAGCCCTTGCGAGACCCTGGGGAAATCGGGGTGTCCCCCAGCCCCGGGGCTGCTGCGGTCCCAGCCGTGAGCACCACAGCCCCTGGCGGGCCCCGGAGGTGGGTTCTGCCCGCCCGCTGTGCCTTTCCCCGCCGGGCAGGACGTTCCTGGAGCAGCAGCGCAGGGACGTGGCGTGTTTGTCTGGGGCGGTTTGGAGCTGGGATGCGCCGTAGCAGCCAGGAGGGATGGGATGGGACCAGGCAGGGAGAAGGGCTGCCTTCCAGCTGCGGGGGCAAATCCGCATCCATCGCTTCCAGAGCCACCCCCAGTCTCCTCAGGGTGGACAGGAGCCAGCTGGATTCACCCTCTGACCCTCTGGCGGTGTGCGGAGCGCGGATGTGTGCCCTGTGGGTGGCACTGCGGCACCGGGGCCCCTCCGTGGGAGCAGCAGGGGGGTCCCGGCCCCGCCATCCCGGGCGGGGCACGAGCCGGGGGCACCGCGCCTTTTGGGTCCGGCTCTGCAGGGCTTGCATAATTACTGCCTGACAGCTCTGGGGAGGCGCTGGGAGTGCTGCCGCCACACTGCAGGATGGGGCACCCCCGGCACCCCAGAGCACCCCATTTGGGAGGAAATCGGCCCCCTAATTCTGGCTATTCCTGGCACTTGGAAGACGCTGCCAAGAGAACCAGGCATGCAGCACCACTGCTCCCTGGAACATCCTCTCCCTCCTGGCTTGGAGCACAGGAGTCTTGCCTTGTGAGGAGGAAAATACTGTGTTTTTTGCCCGGCTGGGGCTCCTTGCAGCCCAGCTGTGGGGTGGGGCACGTCGGGGGCTGTGGCAGCGAGGCGGGTCTGTAGTTGCACGGGGTCACACCGCTGTGGCTGTCACTGCTGTCCCTTCAGTAACAGATGCTGTGTGCTCCTAGTTCAGCTTCCATGAAGTTTACCAGCCAGGCTGCAATCAACCTTCCTGGCCAGGCTGGAATCCAGCTTGGAATCAAGGCTCTGGGTCCTCGTGTTTGTGCAGCAGGGATTTTCCACCGTGCAAACACTCTGGGGAGGATGTCACATCGCATTTCCAGTTCAAAATGCACCCGGAGTGTTGGTCCTTGCTGTGAGTGAGGGGCTGCTGTCACAGGGAGCTCCTGCCACGGCAAATCCATCCCCCGCCCCTGCTCCGCGTGGATTTGCCGCGGTTCAACGCCCGGCTTGTAATTCTGTGTAATTCCTTAGGCCAAATGGGACTGGAAGCCAGAGCGCTGGATGCCCGCTGCTCTGCAAGCTAATTAATGGCCCAGGGATGAGATAAGCGGCGAATATTGATGGTGCAGCTCCCTCCGCAGCCCGGCCGGGCGGGAGGAGCGGGTGCACACAGGTCAGGGTCTGAGAACCCTGCAGGATCCCCTGACACCCAGCCCTGCCCAGCAGCCTCCATGGGCAAGGTGCTCAGGAAATTTCCAGCACTGCCCGTGATCCCCATTAGGTGTGTTCTGAGGGTATTTATCTAGGCGTGCAGCTCCAGCTGGAGCTCTGAGGACAGTGTTCCTTGCAGCAGAGGAGCCCCAGGTTTGGATTCCTTCCTCGCTGGAGTGGAGCCTGAAAGGTTCCCAATTCTCTGCAAAGGAGAAATTTTAAGAGGTGGGGCTTGTGGGAATTTAAAAGGTAAAAGGGTTTTTAGGAAGAGTAAAGAAAGCCCCCTCTTTTAATGTGTTTAAAAATTTAAATACACACATTTTGCTTTGGGGGGATTTTTCCCCTGGAACACAGCGAATTTTAGCATTGGTATATGTGAGAATAAGGGACCAAAGACATGTGGAAAACTGGAACACCAAAGAGGGATTTGCTGCCTCTGGAAACTTTGTTTTGTTTCTCCAGAAATGAATTTTGCTTCCAACCAGTTGGATGGGGAAGATAATTTCCTGCTGGGTGAGGTCAGGCTGTGGCCTGGGGAAGGGTGTGGGGCCGGGCTGGGACTGGGGAGGCTGTGCCCTGGCTGCTGGGGGCAGCTGGGCTGGAGGGACCCCCTTCTCCCCTGCTGTGGTGTCTGGGCCGTGCCACACCGCAGCCCTGCTGTCCCGGCCCCCTGAGGTGACGGTGCTGGGGTGTGCTCTCAGTGGTCACCTCTCCCCTCCCGTGGGCGCTCGGAGGGGTGGGCAGGACGTGGGGTGCCCCAGGTGGAGGGGCACGGCCGAGGGGACACCCTGGCAGAGGAGCTGAGCAGGTGCAAGGCCCAGAGGTGATCCGACCCCAGCCTCAAAGACAGGGGAGGCCCCGGCGTGGGCTGAGGGCTCTCCCTTGCACGTCAGCTGGGCGGCAGGAGTCACAGCTGGGTTTGCCCAATGGGTCCAGCCTGGAGTGGATTTGGAATCACAGCACCACCAAGCTTTTCCAGCCCTCTGAGACCGTTCAGTCCAACCATTCCCCCAGCACCGCCAAGGCTGCCCCTGCTCCGTGTCCCCAAGGGCTGCATCCACACAGCTTTTGAACATTTCCAGGGATGGGGACTCCACCACTGCCCTGGGCAGCCTGTGCCAGCTTCCAGACCCACGTCCCAGTGCCAGGGGTTGTTCCTAAGCAGGAGCCCTGAGACAGAGGCAGGGTGGTGCTGAGTCAGGCAGTGGCCCCTGCGGAGCCCTTGGCTCCAGGCTCAGTGGCTCAGGAGCTGAGCTGTGTTCCCCCAGCTGGGGCTGCTCCTGAGCACACACAGCCCAGGGATGGGGATTTCCTTCCCCATCTCCAGAGTTCTCCAGAGCGTTTCCAGGGATGGGGATTTCCTTCCCCATCTCCAGAGCGTTTCCAGGGATGGGGATTTCCTTCCCCATCTCCAGAGCCTTTTCCAGGGGTGGGGATTTCCTTCCCCATCTCCAGAGCGTTTCCAGGGATGGGGCCACAGAGCACCGAGTTCAGCCTGTCCTGTGGCCCCCTCCCTGAGACACTGGGAGTGCTGGAATATCTGGGTGCCTTGAGGACTTGCAGCAGCCCCTGCCAGCCTGGCAGCTCCAGCTCTCCCAGAGCCCAGCCCCAGGCCCCGCTGCTGGAGCCGCCCTGGCACAGCTTGGGCAGCTCTCCAAAGGTGCAGCAGTGGGGCCACGGGACCCAGCCGTGCCCATCCCTGCCTGGGGGTCACCTTGGTACCCCCAAGAGGGTGGAGGGTGCTCAGAGGGGCCAGATGCCATCAGTGGGGCAGGGCTGAGCAGGTCACCCACGGGCATCCTGAGCAGGGCAGCTCCCAAGCTGTTCCAAACTTCAGGACTGATGTCCCAGGCACTGGATCCCCAGATCCCAGCACTGGCTGCAGGTCCACGAGCATCAGCCACCTGGGGCAGTGAGAATTCCTCTGCCTGAATGACATTCCAGGCGATCTGATTTTTTGGAGACTATAAATCCTAATTTGTGGACTTAAACCTGAACTATCCATTAGCGTTGGGGTGACACTGGGTTTTTAATTAATTAGTGTATTCAGTGATGCCATGTGGGGATTTCTGCATGAGGGGGATGCTCATAGTGCTGGTCCCAGCGATGCCTGCATGCCTGCCTGCCAGCATCACGGGATCAAATCAGGGGGAAAATTGATTTATTTTAATTATTTTGTGAATATTTCTGCGCATGACTCCAGAGCCTGCTCCACAAGGGTGATGCTCACCTCTAGTATCCTTTTCCAAATATCCTGACAGCCCATACTGAAACAAAGAAGGGAAATTGCAGCCTCTGGGATATTTTTTCTTATTGTCAGCACGGAAATGAGCTGCTGGAGCATCCAACTCTGAGGTCCTGTTTTCCCAGAGCACATAGTATGTAGGTCAGGGATGTTAAAAGCAGCCATGGCTGGCTGTGGATTTTTAGACTCATCCATCCAGAGCAGGAAAATTCTCCTCCTCTTGCCCTTTGTGTCAGCTGGAATAACCATCAGCTTCACTGGCAGGCGGATGTGGATCTGCCCACCCCGGGAGGGTGGAGGGCAGGCGGCTCCGAGGGATGATGGGGGGAAAGACCCCTCTGATGGCACAACAAAGCCAGGAAAGGGTGACAGTCACTGCTTTGGTGTTGCTGGGGTGGCTCTCTCGTGGTCCCCCCAGGCGTGAGCGTGTGCTGGGAGAACACCCAACCACAACAACCCAGGGCTCTGGTGGGTTGCTCAGGCTGAAAAAAAATGCCCTTCTGCAAATTCTAAAAAATTCCGTGACAGGTCGATTTTCTACTTTGGAAACAACGTGTCGCTTTAAGGCTTATTTGAATTTCTTTCGGAACCTTTCTGCGCATCAGGGGCCTCGGTAAGGCCACCCCCCCGCAGCCGGCAGGGCCTGCGGGAGCCGGGTGACGGTCACGGGGCTCTGGGTGGCCCGGGGCCATCCGGGTGACTGTCGCCCGGCGGGGTCACGGGGCTCTGGGTGCCCCGGGAGGCGCTTTCATGTTTCCCGTGGTGACCTGGAACGCTCCCGCGTCCTTATTTCGGGCAGAATTGCTGTGTCCCCTGGGGCTTCCCGAGGGAAATCCCCGCGGCCCGGGTACCTGGGCATCCCCCAGAGGCGGCGCCGGGGGCTGTGTGTCCCGCGGTGCCAGACGGACACACGTCCCGCGGGGCCCGGGGGCTGTGCCGCCCTCGGCGGGGGCTCAGGAGACACCGCGGAACCGGGGGGGCTGGAGCTCACCCCGGTGAGGGGCTGATCTCGGAACCGGGGAGGCTGGAGCGCACCCCGGGGAGGGGCTGATCTCGGAACCGGGGGGGCTGGAGCACACCCCGGTGAGGGGCTCCTTCACGGAACCGGGGGGGCTGGAGCTCACCCCGGGGTGAGGGGCTGCTCACGGAACCGGGGGAGGCTGGAGCTCACCCCGATGAGGGGCTGATCTCGGAACCGGGGGGGCTGGGGCACACCCCGGTGAGGGGCTCCTTCACGGAACCGGGGAGGCTGGAGCTCACCCCGGGGTGAGGGGCTGCTCACGGAACCGGGGGGGCTGGAGCACACCCTGGTGAGGGGCTGATCTCGGAACCGGGGGGGCTGGAGCTCACCCCGGGGTGAGGGGCTGATCTCGGAACCGAATCTGCTTGTTCTGGCGAGGGCAGAGCGAGGGGGTTGGGGTGAGGGGGATCCGGTCCCGGGGCTGGGAGTGGTTGAGGTCACAAACGAACAAAAAACTGGTGCGAGGAGAAGCAAAGTGACCTGTGGGAAACTGGTGCCCTGCCCTGGGCAGCACAAACGGCCCCAGGGACGCTGAGCCTGGTGATGGAGCTGGGGGCTCACCCTGGTACCCGCAGCCCTCTGCCTGGTGCCAGGAGTAGCTGGTCCTGTGCTGGGTGTGTCCGTCTGTCTGGTGCCACCCTTGGGTCTGGTCCTGCCCGTGGCTCTGATGCTCAGCCCCGACCCAGCGAGTGCTGGGAGCACTCCCGGGCTGTTGGTGCCATGTGTCACTGTGATGGCAGACAGGCATCGTCTTGTAGGCGAAGATAAAAGGTGGTGGGAGTTTTATTATTCAAATATAAAATAACTTTCTCCTTCCCAGCGCGCTGCACTTCCCGGGAATTGTGTGGGGATAAAGCGGAGCGGCACACGGAGCGGGGTGGGTGTGCTGCAGGGGCCAGGGGCACCCAGGGGACCCCCCTGCCCCGGGGGGCTGCCAGCCCTCAGCTCGGTGCCACAGCCTGGGAGCTGCGCTGGCAAAACCTGCGGGAGTTTCTGGGTACAAACCGGGTCACACCTGCCAGGTGCTGCCGTGCTGGGAGGTGCCTCCAGTGGGTGAAGAGGGGCAGGGGCACTGAGGCAGGGTGGGCACCTGTCCAGGATACCTGCTGCATGTCCCGGCCCCTGTCCTGGGCTCTGCACCCCTGGTTTTAACCCGGGACAAGCCCTGAATCTGCAGCTTTCCCAGGGCTGTGCATGCAGGGCTCTGGGTGGGTGCAGTCACCCACAGCAGCACAAAGGGCACCGTGCCATCCCCACGGGACCCTGGCAGCACAAACCGGGCAGGGACCGGTCTGGGGGACTCCTGAAAGTGTCCCCCCGTGTTTCCAGTCCCGCGGGAGCTGGGGCTGTTGGTGTTGGATCACGGAGGGGGAGTGTGCACACTGCGCTCGCGGGGTGGTTTGTTCCTGCAGCACCAGGAGCGGCTGGGGGCACCAGGGCCTAGAAGGGGCTCCCCCACACCTCGCTGGTGTTTAGGGGGGCATTTCCAGCCTTGCCAACCTGATGGGCTCTCCTTGACGCAGTTACGAGGGAAGGGATGTCGGGTGGGTGTAAGGCTGGGGTACAGAACGACACCCATGGGGACCACAAATGTTGGGTGAGTTTTCCCTCGGCGCTGTCTCTTTGCCAGTAAAAGCCCTTGGGAGTGGGAGGGACGGAAAGGAGGTGGGATGTGAGAGGCCGGGGAGCTGCTGCAGCTCCAGAGGTGTCCTGCAGGCAGACACGGGGCTCTGGGCAGCCTGAGCGTGGCAGGCTGGGGAAGGGGTGGGCGATGGACGATGGTGTTTGACACTGGGGTGTGTGACGGATGGTGCTGTTCTGTCTTGGGGACGGCTCCATAAGGAGAAAGCTTGTCCACCGGATCAGCAGGAAAAGATCCTGCCCGTAAAGGATCCATGGCAGGAGTGAAGGAGCTGCATCCTCCCCGGGGCCCTGCAGTGGCACCCAAAGGTGAACGCTGTTTCCGAAGGAGGGCTCTGCTGTGCTCATGGGCAGGGTGGGCTCCCGGCCCCCCTCTCCTCCTCTGCTGGAGCCGGAGGGGCTGGGTGAGCTCCGAGGGTGTCACCCCGAGACCTGAGCCCTGGGTGGGCGCGGGCTGGGGGCGCTGGCTCTGTCTGTGCTGCTGCAGCAGCTGTGCCCTGTCCCCCCATCACCCCGGGCTCACCCGGAGCCTCCTGTGCCCCTCTGGGGGTCCTTGTCCCCGGCACCCCCGGGGCTGCTGGGGCACAGGGAGGGAAGAGCGTTGTTGTTGTGGTGCCCATCGGTGTTTTCATGGCACAGCCGGGGCCGCCCGTGCCCTGCCGGGTGCCGCGCCTTGGGTTTGGGGCAGTTTTCACCTGTGAATTCAGGTCCCTCATGGAACCCGGCAGAGGAGCAGATGATGTCAGGATGAGCTCGTTCCAGCGGGTTTGGTTTAGCCCAGTTATTCCGGGCAGTATCCGGCACTGCAGCGTGGTACCTGTTTCCTTGGAGACTGCAGGGAAGCAGAGGAGCGGCACAAACCCGGCGGCGGCGGCACCGCACACAATTAGCACAAACACTGGAAATGTCAAGGGAGGCTAAAAATAGCCCCGCAGCGCGGCCACCCCCCCGAGCCCCGGGGCGCGGGACACGGGGGACCCGGGCTCTGCTCGGCGTCACCTCCCGGGCTCTGCGGGGCCCCACTGCCCGCCCCGGGGGCTCGCCGGCCACACAGGCAGGAGTGCAGGCAGGGATCACGGGATCAAGGAATCCCCGAGGGTGGAAAAGGCCCGCAAGACCATCCAGTGCCAGCATCAACCTGCGGGTGCGGGTGGGGAGGCAGGTCCAGCTCAGCACCCTTGCTCCTCTGCCCGTTCCCCAGGTGAAGGTGACCCAGGTTCAGGACTGCAGCGCCCTGGACTTGGGTGGGTTTGGTGGATTGAGGTTTTCCTGAAGCTGGGTCTTTGCCCAGCAGGATTTCCCCTTGGATTTTCCTCGCCAGTGGCATGGCTGTGCTGAGGGCAGCCCGTCGTGGCCAGGCTCCTGGTGTTTCCAAGCCTGTTTTTCTCAGTGACCGAGCCCGTGGCATGGCTGTGCTGAGGGCAGCCCGTCGTGGCCGGGCTCCTGGTGTTTCCGAGCCTGTTTTCTCTCAGTGACCCAGCCCGCGGTGGGTCAGGAAGTGCTTTCTGTGCGGGGCGTAACCGTGACCCTGTGCTCGCCCCCGCAGCACTACTTCACTGTTAACTTCAACCACGAGAACCAGAAGAGCCTGGAGCTGAGGACCGAGGATGCCAAGGACTGTGACGAGTGGGTGGCAGCCATCGCTCACGCCAGGTGTGCCCTGTGCGGGTGGGGTCGAGGTGAAGCCCTGCTGAGGGTGGCTGGGGGGACAGGATGGGCTGGACGCTGCCAGCAGGCAGAGCAGGACATTTCTGCCCCCCAGCCCCATGCTGGGGACCCTCATGCTGAGTGGGGGCTGTGTTCAGTTGTTCCCCTGTCCCCATTGCCATCCCAGTCCCATGCCACCAGCCGCCCTGGAGCCAGGGGGTGCCTGATTCACCCTTGGGCTGAAAGCCCGTGGGGAAGGGATTCACCTGGGATAGCAAACCTGGTCAGGAAGGGGTTTGTCCAGGCTCCTGCCTGTGCCCTGGGAGGGCTGGCACAGCCCCCCTGCCACGGGGAGCAGTCAGGAGCCAGCACGGTGCCCTCTGGGGAAGGGAGGTGCTGGGCTGGCAGCCAGGTGTGGGATCAGGCAGGGGCTGTGTGCAGGGAATGGAGAAATCCCATCCCCTGCAGCCCCTGCCAGGAGCAGCACTTGGGAGGAGCTCGTGCCCCACTTGTCCTTCTCAAACTCTGGGGCTGTGGCAGGTTACAGGGCTTTGGGGGTCTCCTGTCACTCCTGTGATTTCACTGAAGTTCGCTCTGTCCTGCCTGTCTGCCCCCTGTGGGAGCCCACATCCTCCCCAGGTGCGCCCTTTGGGAGCAGCAGCATTCCCAGCTGCAGGAGCTGCCCCCGGTTTGTTCCCGGGGCCGGGGGTGAGCGGGGCCCGGCAGGGGGGAGCCCCGGCCAAGCCCCGGTGCCGGGGGGTCTGGGGGGCCCGGCAGGGGGGAGCCCCGGTGCCGGGGGGTCTGGGGGGCCCGGCAGGGGGGAGCCCCGGTGCCGGGGGGTCTGCCGGCGGGGGGACGCTCACGGCCGTGTCTGCTGCAGCTACAGGAACCTGGCGACAGAGCACGAGGCGCTGATGCAGAAGTACCTCCATCTCCTGCAGATCGTGGAGACGGAGAAGACCGTTGCCAAGCAACTCCGGCAGCAGATCGAGGACGGGGAGATCGAGATCGAGCGCCTCAAGGCCGAGGTGAGGCGCCCGGCGCTGCCCCGTGCATGCACTGACGCTGCTGCGGTGACAGGGACGGTGGCATGGCCGTGCGGGCAGGGGCCGGGGGTGTCACCGCTGCTGCGCTTCTGCTTCTTTTGGTGACACAGGGCTGGCCCTTCTCCCGCAGGACGGGCCGGGGCATCGCCTCCCTTGCGGATTTTCCTGGCAGGAGAGGCTGTGGCCGTGCCACCCCAGCACTGTGCATGCGGGGGGTTGAGAGGATCCCTGGGGGCTGCTGTGACACTGAAGGGTTCACGCCAGCAAGGAGCACGGGGGGTGGGCTGGGGAGCTGCTCCTTGCCTCCTGTGAGAGAGGAAAACAGGCGCTGGATCCTGGAATGCCAGAGTGGCGGGTCGGGAGGGATCCCACAGAGCATCCTGGCCCACCCTCTCCGTGCCCCCTCTGGGATCACCCCAGCAGCTCCAGGTGCCTCCGGTGCTGGGATCCCAGAGCCGGAGGCAGCTCTGCAGTGGGGCACAGAGGCCATCTCGTGGGGCACAGAGGCCATCTCGTGGGGCACAGAGGGCATCTCGTGGGGCACAGAGGCCATCTCATGCTCCCCGGATCCCGGGGGTTGCCGTGACCCCACAGATGCTCCTGTGTGCAGTCCTGTGGGACCGGCCCGGGCAGCCCCTGCCTGCGGCGTGCCCCGGGAGCTCCGGCAGCGATTCCCTCGGGGCGGGGTGCGGGAAGGGTGGGTGCCCCGAGGCTGGGCACGGCAGGCAGCAGCACAGATGACCCAGCAGACGGTGCCGAGGGACACGCGTGTCCCTGGGGCACCCGGGAGCAGGAGGAGGCTCAGGAGCTGCCGGCAGTGGGGGTGATGCTCCTCGGCGCGGGGGCAGCTCTGTGGCCCTGGGGGTGCTCGGCAGAGGGAGACAACTCAGTGGTAAAGGTGATGCCTGGTGCTGTGGGGGTGCTCCTGCAGAGGGATGCTGGCAGTGGGGTGTCCCCTGTTTCCTGGCCATCCCCGTGCTGCCTGACTCTTCCCTGCAGGACCGTGCCCCCCGGGTGCCCCTCACTGCCTGGGCTCTGCCTGCGGGTGGGTGCTGGCACTGCTGGAGTGGTGGGTGGGCAGTGGGGATGGGGAGCATGGGGCACCCTGGGGCACCCCGGAGCCAGTGCTGCTGCCAGCCCCCCTCGTGGGCCCTCCTCGGGCAGTGGGGATGGCAAGTGTGGGGCACCCTGGGGCACCCCGGAGCCAGTGCTGCTGCCAGCCCCCCTCGTGGGCCCTCCTCGGGCAGTGGGGATGGCAAGTGTGGGGCACCCTGGGGCACCCCGGAGCCAGTGCTGCTGCCAGCCCCCCTCGTGGGCCCTCCTCGGGCAGTGGGGATGGGGTGGAGGCAGCAGGAGGGGGTTGGCGGGGCTGAGACCTTGATGCCAAATCACTCAGAACCTCAACATCGCCCCGCAAGAGGCATCTGAAGAGGCAGTGAGGGTGGTTTTGCCTGTCCTAGTGGTGTGCTTTTCCTTAAATTTTGAATTTTTGGGTTCAAATGTGCAGGTCAACAGCAATCCCTGACCATGTGTTGTGGTGCGCAAAAAGCTCTAAAATCTCCTCTACCATCTGATCCATATAATGACATGGGGTGCAACAGATGTGTAGAAGCTGGATCAGTGACCATGAGCCTGTGGCCACCAGCTCTGGCATGTTCCTGCTCTTTCCAAACAACCCAGACACCAAACCCCACCTTTTTTCCTGCTTTCTGTCCAAAATGGGACATCTTCCCCCCAGGAAAGTCCTCTTTCCAAGTTGTTTCCTTCTGTTCTCTTCTGCAAAATCAAAACCCAGATCACATTTTCCCAGTTCCCCACGTTCTGGATGGCACATGTGCTGCTTTCTTGCCTTTTCCTGTCGCTTTCCAAGTGGTTTTGGCCGTGGGGGCCGGGACACACGATGAGCAGAGGAGGGAGAGAAAGTACAGGGAGAAAGAGTGAAACCCAAAGGCGGGAGCTGATGGCTCTGATCCCACCTGTGCAGGATGTGGCTGGGGGGGCTGCTCCCCGCCTGCACATTTTGGGGTCCAAATGCTCAAGGTTTTTCTGCCATTTTCTCTCCAAGTTGTGTTTATCGAGTTGCTGTGAAGGCTTTGTTGGGAGTCAGGGATGGGGTTTGGATTGGGCACCCGTCAGGATTTCCAGGTCCCTGTCCTGGTGGGGTTCAGAGGGACTGAGGAGTCGGTGAGAGCTCGAGGAGCCCTGACAGCTCTGCCATGCTCCTTCATCTGCTTCATCCACCGGCTGAGTCCCCATCCCTGAAGGGAGTTAAAAGCCGTGTGGATGGCACTTGGGGACAATGGTGGGTTAGTGGTGGCAGTGCTGTGATCGGGTGGACTGGATGATCTCAGAGGGCTTTTCCAGCCTGGAGTACTCTGTGGCTCTGTCAGTCTGTGATGCCCATTAGGACAGAGCCAGCACAACGTGTCCCTGTGTCTGTCACTGAGCCAGAGGCTCACGCTGTTCCCGGGCACAGCGGCAGCTCGGGATATCCTGGACTCCTTGGATGTGCTCAGCCCCCGGGATGCCCTGGGCTCCTGGGATGCCCTGAGCTCCTTGGATGCCCTCAGCCCCCGGGATGCCCTCAGTCCCCGGGATGCCCTCAGTCCCCGGGATGTCCTGGGCTCCTGGGATGCCCTCAGCCCCCGGGGTGCCCTGGGCTCCTCGGATGCCCTCAGCCCCCAGGATGCCCTCAGCCCCCCGGATGCCCTCAGTCCCCGGGATGCCCTCCACCCTTGGGATGCCCTCTGCCCGCGGGCAGTGCTGGCAGCTGCTCACCCCTGTGCCCACAGATCGCGTCCCTGCTCAAGGACCACGAGCGCATCCAGGCCAGCCAGAGCAGCGCGCCCAGCGACGACGACAGTGACATCAAGAAGATCAAGAAGGTGGGTGGTGGCGAGGGTTGGCACCCGGGGGGCCCAGCAGGCACGGCAGACGTGCTCCCCGGGGGGCTGAAGGAGGTGTCTGAGCAAGTGCTTCTGCCAGCAGGGTTTTTTAGGAGGAAATGTGTTCTGCCCAAGTGGGAGCTCGTCTGTTGGCAGGGCCCTCCCAGCGTTCCCACAGGGAGCATTCCCACAGGGAGCAGCCCTGGGCAGCCCCTGTCCTGGGGGCAGGAGCGCCGGGCACAGAGCAGGACGTGCTGTGGGTGCCCATTTACACAAGGAAGGGATCTTAAACCTCATCTCGTTCCACCCCCTGCCGTGGGCAGGCACACCTTCCACTGTCCCAGGTTGCTCCAAGCCCCATCCAACCTCATTCAGGGATGGGGCAGGTACAGCTGCCCTGGGCAGCCTGTGCCAGGTGTCTAAACGAGCAGTGGATTCCCAGCCTGGAGCGTTCAGAGCAGCCCCAGGCAGGGGCAGCAGCACACACACACCTCGGTACAGAGCCAGGGAACCTCCCGGCTGCCCCGTGCCCAGCGAGGTCCCTGCCCGGCCCCCAGGGCTGTCCCTAACTCGCAGCCCCTGTCCCCCAGGTGCAGAGCTTCCTGCGGGGCTGGCTGTGCCGGAGGAAGTGGAAGACCATCATTCAGGACTACATCAGGTCCCCCCACGCCGACAGCATGCGCAAGAGGAACCAGGTGGTGTTCAGCATGCTGGAGGCCGAGGCCGAGTACGTCCAGCAGCTCCACATCCTGGTCAACAACTTCCTGCGGCCGCTGCGCATGGCCGCCAGCTCCAAGAAGCCGCCCATCACACACGACGACGTCAGCAGCATTTTCCTCAACAGGTGAGCTCCGTCCCGGGCTCCGGGGGCTCTCTGGCGTCCCAGCGGCTCTGGACACCCGCTGCCCTCCCTGGTGCTGGGTGCTCAGGGCTCCCTGGGAGGCTGCAGCTCCGTCCTTCCCTGTGCCTCCTCTGCACTGCCCCGAGCAGCTGTGCCCCGGCCAGCCCTGCTCCCCCTGTGCTGGCCATTCTGTCTAACTCCTGTTATTTGCCTCTCGTTCATCTGTCTGTTCTCGGTTTGGCTCAGTCCTGTCTCGGTTCCTCTTGCAGCGAAACAATCATGTTTTTGCACCAGATTTTCTACCAAGGCCTGAAGGCGCGGATCTCCAGCTGGCCCACGCTGGTGCTGGGTGAGTGCTGCTGCCTCCTCCTCCTGCTGCTGCTGCTCCTTCTCCTTCTGCAGCTCCAGAGGCTTTTGCCAACCCGCAGCAAAACACGCTGCACGCCATGTCCTCGCTTGGTCACGTCAGCCAGAGAGCAAAAACCCCAGAGTGACCAAATTCTGGAGTTGCTGGTTCTGCTGGGAGCTGGGACTGGACCGTGCACAGGGAGGCTGATGCTGATGGAGTGTCATTGTAGGACACAAAAAAAGATGAGAGACCCTAAATATTTCAGAAGGCAAAGAGCACAGAAAAAAAGCTTTATTGTCTGATTCTTACTACCTTTTTATAAGATGTTCTGATACAGACATAACATGATTGGTGAACAGGAACGACACCTCTCTAATCCATCGGTTAAACTGGAGAAACAGCTAAAATGCTTTGAGAACTAGAAAAGCAAAACCCCACCTGGAGAAAGATTGTTTTGAGAAAGGAGAGTTGTTTGCCAGGATTCTTTTGGGAAGAAACTTTCCTGATGAATTTTCCTCGGGAGAAATTTATCAGCTGCTCACAGGCTAGAATCTCTCAGACGCAGAAATACCAGTCCCACACCGGAGAGCATCAGCGTGTCCAGCAGGCCCTCTGAGCTCCCCGTGGGCAGGGCTGGGGGGCACGAGGAGCAGGAGGCTGCTCTGGGTGGGCGAGGGGGTCAGAGGACCAGGCTGGGTGAGGGGGTCAGGGGACCAGGCTGGGTGCGGGGGTCAGGGGACCAGGCTGGGTGCGGGGGTCAGGGCTGGAGCACCCACCCACGCCCCCTGCTCTGCCTGCAGCCGACCTGTTCGACATCCTGCTGCCCATGCTGAACATCTACCAGGAGTTTGTGCGCAACCACCAGTACAGCCTGCAGATCCTGGCGCACTGCAAGCAGAACCGCGACTTCGACAAGCTGCTCAAGCACTACGAGGCCAAGCCGGACTGCGAGGAGAGGACCCTGGAGACCTTCCTCACCTACCCCATGTTCCAGGTGCCCACTGGGGCCAGGGGTGGCCCCGGGGAGGCTGAGGGGGATGGGGTAGGCTGTGGCTGTTGCTGCGGTGACAAACGACACAGATTCGACTTCTCTGAAGGTTGAAGAACAAACTTTATTAAACAAACGAGCCCCTTTTATAGGTTCTGACACAGCTGGCCATGCCTGGTCTATTGTTCACTACTCTGTTACTACGATTGGTTAATTACAAACAACACCTGTATGTAAACAAGTGCTAGGTGCAGGATTATTCTCATTTCTCACCTCAGTTTTCCCAGAGTATGTTTTGAGAAAAACTTATCTCTTTAACAGGCCTCGCTGCTGCCTGAGAAAACCAGCAGTAGGTTAGGAGGCTGAAATGGGACTCACAATAGTCAGTGCAGCCCCCACAGCTGGCATTGGGTGGGTGAGGGTGGCCCAGGGCTGCAGCCTGGTGGTCCCACAGCTCCTGGGACCTGCCTGGGCCATCGCTGGGGAGGACCCTGGGTGCTGCTGGCTCCCAGGTCACCCCACACCTCTGGGGCTGGCACAGGGAACAGCAGGCTCCAGGTCACCCCACACCTCTGGGGCTGGCACAGGGAACAGCAGGCTCCAGGTCACCCCACACCTCTGGGGCTGGCACAGGGAACAGCAGGCTCCAGGTCACCCCACACCTCTGGGGCTGGCACAGGGAACAGCAGGCTCCAGGTCACCCCACACCTCTGGGGCTGGCACAGGGAACAGCAGGCTCCAGGTCACCCCACACCTCTGGGGCTGGCACAGGGAACAGCAGGCTCCAGGTCACCCCACACCTCTGGGGCTGGCACAGGGAACAGCAGGCTCCAGGTCACCCCACACCTCTGGGGCTGGCACAGGGAACAGCAGGCTCCAGGTCACCCCACACCTCTGGGGCTGGGAACAGCAGGCTCCAGGTCACCCCACACCTCTGGGGCTGGCACAGGGAACAGCAGGCTCCAGGTCACCCCACACCTCTGGGGCTGGCACAGGGAACAGCAGGCTCCAGGTCACCCCACACCTCTGGGGCTGGCACAGGGAACAGCAGGCTCCAGGTCACCCCACACCTCTGGGGCTGGCACAGGGAACAGCAGGCTCCAGGTCACCCCACACCTCTGGGGCTGGCACAGGGAACAGCAGGCTCCAGGTCACCCCACACCTCTGGGGCTGGGAACAGCAGGCTCCAGGTCACCCCACACCTCTGGGGCTGGCACAGGGAACAGCAGGCTCCCAGACACAGCCCTGCCTTGTTCCTCCCCTTCATTCATCTCTGGCACCAGGAGCTTTGAAGCTTTAACCGCTCAGGTCCGGGTGTCCCTGGCCAGGGTGTCCCCAGCCACGGCAGGAGCAGCCCAGGCTGGGCCCTTGCTGTCCCCAGTGTCCCCACTGACCTCTGCTCCCTCCCTCGTGCTGCAGATCCCCAGGTACATCCTGACCCTGCACGAGCTGCTGGCCCACACGCCCCATGAACACGTGGAGAGGAACAGCCTGGATTATGCCAAGTCCAAGCTGGAAGAGCTGTCCAGGTGAGAGCTGCTGACCCAGCCCTGGCGTGTGGCACGGGCCCTGGCTGCTCCTGGCCCGGGGCAGTGTTTCCCGGGGCTCCTGGCTGGTGAAATGAGGGCTTTGGAGGACTGGGATGGCTCCGGGTGTCTGGTCCTGTGCTCTGTTCAGGGCTGGCAGGACTGGTGGGGCTGCCCCATGGGAAGGCACCGAGCACCTCTGAGATCTGCACATGAGCACTTGGGAATGGGCCATAATTCCCTGGGCTTTATCCTCTTCCTCCCCAGCCCATGGACTGCCATTTCTGGATGTCAGTGCCAAACCCACCCTCTAAGTTCTGCCAAGAGTTTCCATCCCTTTTCCCACTCCTCAAGGAGCAGGGGTATCAGAGGGGGCTGGTGATGGGGGGTCTGTCTGCCCTAAATCCGAGTCCTGTGGTTTCCAAGCAGTCACATTTCAATATTTATCAGCCTGGAGGCACAGTCTGGGCAGATGCACAGGTCACCTCTGGAGCTCCTGGCTCTGTCTGAGTGGATACTGCTGCAATTCCCTTGATATTCCTTCAGTTTGGGTTTTACCTGGTGCAGCCCCACCACGTGTCCAAAGGGGTTGGGAAAACTTGTGCAGATCCCACCCCAGCTCCCATCTTCTCCTCTCCATCCTTCAGGATAATGCACGATGAAGTGAGTGAGACTGAAAATATTCGGAAAAACCTGGCAATAGAGAGGATGATCATCGAGGGCTGTGAGATCCTGCTGGACACCAGCCAGACCTTCGTCAGACAAGGTCTGTGCCAGTGCCAACTTCCCTCCCCTCTGTGGTGACCCCACGGCCCTGGCCCTGCCCTGTGTGCTCTGGTGGCCTGGGAAATTTAAAAACATAACTCACTTCTGAGTTTTTGCTGATCAGGAGCACCTGATATTGGGGCAGTTCTGNGTTGGGAAAACTTGTGCAGATCCCACCCCAGCTCCCATCTTCTCCTCTCCATCCTTCAGGATAATGCACGATGAAGTGAGTGAGACTGAAAATATTCGGAAAAACCTGGCAATAGAGAGGATGATCATCGAGGGCTGTGAGATCCTGCTGGACACCAGCCAGACCTTCGTCAGACAAGGTCTGTGCCAGTGCCAACTTCCCTCCCCTCTGTGGTGACCCCACGGCCCTGGCCCTGCCCTGTGTGCTCTGGTGGCCTGGGAAATTTAAAAACATAACTCACTTCTGAGTTTTTGCTGATCAGGAGCACCTGATATTGGGGCAGTTCTGGCACTCTGGGGCAGTTCTGTTTCCCATCGCGGGGTGGGAGGTGCATTTTGGCTGTTCCTGATGCCCCACCCAGGGAGGCAGCAGGACCACGCTGGTCCCGGTGGAGCACCCTGGGCTGGGGTCCAGGGCGGGCTGGGACCGTGGCTGGTGCTGGGCAACCATAACCCGGGGCTGGGTGACCATAGCCTTATGCTGGGTGACCTTAACCGGGGGCTGGGTGACCTTAACCGGGGGCGGGGTGACCAGAACCCAGGGCTGGGTGACCTTAACCTTGTGCTGGGTGACCATAACCAATAACCTGGGGCTGGGCAACCATAACCCGGGGCTGGGTGACCATAGCCTTATGCTGGGTGACCTTAACCGGGGGCTGGGTGACCTTAACTGGGGGCTGGGTGATGGTAACCCGGGGCTGGGTGACCATAACCCGGGGCTGGGTGACCGTAACCCGGGGCTGGGCGACTTTAACCCGGGGCTGGGTGACCGTAACCCGGGGCTGACCCCAGCCCTGGCTCCTGGGGACACACCCGGAGCTGTCGCCGGCGCGGCGCTGACGCCGTGTCCCCGCAGGCTCCCTGATCCAGGTGCCGATGTCGGAGAAGGGGAAGATCACCCGCGGCCGGCTGGGCTCGCTGTCGCTCAGGAAGGAGGGCGAGCGGCAGTGCTTCCTCTTCTCCAAGCACCTCATCATCTGCACCCGCGGCTCCGGGGGGAAGCTGCACCTCACCAAGGTGAGGGGCCGGGGGCACCCCGGGGGTGGCTGCCCTGCTGCTCCGGGCCCTGGGGAGGGGCAGGGGGTGGCCCAGGGGCGCTGGGCTGGCAGCCCGTGGCCACCTGGATTTATTTCACGTGGTCCTTGCCGGGGCTGAGTAACGGGAGAGGTGAGAAACGACAAGACCTTGATAGGAATTTACCCTGACTTGCAGCAGAAACGTTGACAGTCTATTCTGGAAGCAACTGGAATCCCAGCCCGGGCTGTCTGTAGTGCTCCCGGCTCCCCTGGTTGCTCCCTGGGCCCCCGTGTTTATCTGGGGACGTTTGGCAGTTAATTGACCAAGAATCTTACAGAAATTGCTTGTTACTGGCATTAAATTATCAGTCTGAAGAATTACAGTCCGTGGCAAAGAGCTGATAATTGCAACAACAGACTTTGGGAAAATTAAATTTAAAGCTCCTATTAAATAATTTATAAACAAATTAGTTGATCAGTTTGACAAGGAAAACCCAGAGATGCCAGCAGGCAGAGATTTTTTTGTTCCCGGTGAAAGCAGGTGCTGTGTGCCCCCCCCCCGGGGCTGTGTGTGTGTCCCCGCCCCGGGGCTGTGTGTGTGTCCCCGCCCCGGGGCTGTGTGTGTGTCCCCGCCCCGGGGCTGTGTGTGTGTCCCCGCCCCGGGGCTGTGTGTGTGTCCCCGCCCCGGGGCTGTGTGTGTGTCCCCGCCCCGGGGCTGTGTGTGTGTCCCCGCCCCGGGGCTGTGTGTGTGTCCCCGCCCCGGGGCTGTGTGTGTGTCCCCGCCCCGGGGCTGTGTGTGTGTCCCCGCCCCGGGGCTGTGTGTGTGTCCCCGCCCCGGGGCTGTGTGTGTGTCCCCGCCCCGGGGCTGTGTGTGTGTCCCCGCCCCGGGGCTGTGTGTGTGTCCCCGCCCCGGGGCTGTGTGTGTGTCCCCGCCCCGGGGCTGTGTGTGTGTCCCCGCCCCGGGGCTGTGTGTGTGTCCCCGCCCCGGGGCTGTGTGTGTGTCCCCGCCCCGGGGCTGTGTGTGTGTCCCCGCCCCGGGGCTGTGTGTGTGTCCCCGCCCCGGGGCTGTGTGTGTGTCCCCGCCCCGGGGCTGTGTGTGTGTCCCCGCCCCGGGGCTGTGTGTGTGTCCCCGCCCCGGGGCTGTGTGTGTGTCCCCGCCCCGGGGCTGTGTGTGTGTCCCCGCCCCGGGGCTGTGTGTGTGTCCCCGCCCCGGGGCTGTGTGTGTGTCCCCGCCCCGGGGCTGTGTGTGTGTCCCCGCCCCGGGGCTGTGTGTGTGTCCCCGCCCCGGGGCTGTGTGTGTGTCCCCGCCCCGGGGCTGTGTGTGTGTCCCCGCCCCGGGGCTGTGTGTGTGTCCCCGCCCCGGGGCTGTGTGTGTGTCCCCGCCCCGGGGCTGTGTGTGTGTCCCCGCCCCGGGGCTGTGTGTGTGTCCCCGCCCCGGGGCTGTGTGTGTGTCCCCGCCCCGGGGCTGTGTGTGTGTCCCCGCCCCGGGGCTGTGTGTGTGTCCCCGCCCCGGGGCTGTGTGTGTGTCCCCGCCCCGGGGCTGTGTGTGTGTCCCCGGGGCTGTGTGTGCCGGCCCTGCCCCGGGGGGCTGTCCTGGGGCCGGGGGACCCCAGGGTGCCGTGCTGAGCCCCTGTCCCCCCGCAGAACGGTGTGATCTCCCTCATCGACTGCACGCTGGTGGAGGAGCCCGAGAGCACGGACGAGGACGGTACGTGGGGGGAGCTGGGGGGAGCTGGGTGAGGGATCGAATTCAGCTGCCAGCAGATCCAAGTAATCCACCACTGAGGTTTAATTAAATTATCTACTGTGAACCCCACACTCACACAGACCTGACCTTCCTGGGGCAGCCGACAACCCACAAAAACCTGAACGAACCCTCCCTGAAACCTGACTGAACCCTCCCTGAAACCTGACTGAAGCCCTTGCTGGGAGGCAGGGGATGGCAAAGGCTTTCCCAATCACTGTGTGGGGTTTTCTGTTCCAAAGCCAAAACACCGGGACAAGACATTGACCACCTTGACTTCAAAATCGTGGTGGAGCCCAAAGATTCCTCATCTTTCACCGTAATCCTCGTGGCCTCGTCCAGGCAGGAGAAGGCTGCATGGACCAGTGACATCAGCCAGGTAGGACCCAGCAGGGAGGGCTGTGGAGTTCTCAGGGTGAAGGAGCTGCCATGGGGTCCCTGCTGGGCTGATCCCTGCTGGGCTGATCCCTGCTGGGACAATCCCTGCTGGGCTGATCCCTGCTGGGCTGATCCCTGTTGGGACAATCCCCGCTGGGACAATCCCTGCTGGGACAATCCCCGCTGGGACAATCCCTGCTGGGCTGATCCCTGCTGGGACAATCCCCGCTGGGCCGTGGCGTGGCTGTGGGCACGCAGGTCAGCTCCTGGTTTGCTGTGTCCCTGTGGCCCCAGCGCCTGCCCTGCACCTGGGTTTGCACCCCGGGAGCTCTCCTGGCGCCGCGGGGCTGTGGGGACCTGCAGGGAGCAGGGATGGGGACAGAGCCAAGCCCTGACTCCCTCCTCCTGCCGCCCGTGTCTCTCCCAGTGCGTGGACAACATCCGCTGCAACGGCCTGATGATGAACGCCTTCGAGGAGAACTCCAAGGTCACCGTGCCCCAGATGATCAAGTGAGTGTGGAGGAGGGCTGGGACACAGCTCCCGTGGCAGCCGAACGCTGCCAGGAGCCTCGGGACCACTGTGACCTCCCTGGGACCCCCACGGCCTTCCCGTGTGCTCCAGGGCTGTTCCAGTGTGGTGATGAGGAGCGTGGACGAGCTGCTGGGGGATCTGTGTGTGCTCGGGGAGGTGGGGATGGCAAAGGGGAGAGTTTAGGGGAAAATGACAGAAGTAAAGAGGGGGGAAAAGTGCCAGAAGGGAGGGGCACGGGGACAGTCGTCCCTGTAGGTCCCGGGGTGCAGAGGCTGTGCTGGGACGTGTGTGGGACGAGGGGGGCTGGTCCCAGCTGGTGGGATGGGGCAGCACGGGGGTGTTCCTGCCCCATTCCCTGCTGCCAGGACCGAGCACTCCACCCATTCCAGGGCGTGGATTTCCAGGTTTTCCCCGGGAGCATTCCCACCCGTGTTTTCCACGGGGACACCCCGTGGGAACAGGGCTCCTCCCGCAGCGCTTTCCATGGTCTCTTGGTTTCGTTCCAGGCTGGAACCACAGATATCTTGTTTCTCTGCAGGTCTGATGCCAGCTTGTATTGTGATGATGTTGACATTAGGTTCAGTAAAACGATGAATTCCTGCAAGGTCCTGCAGATCCGCTATGCCAGTGTGGAGCGGCTGCTGGAGAGGCTGACGGACCTGCGCTTCCTGAGCATCGACTTCCTCAACACCTTCCTGCACTCCTACCGCGTCTTCACCACCGCCCTCGTCGTCCTCGACAAGCTCATCACCATCTACAAGAAGCCCATCAGCGCCATCCCTGCACGGTGAGGCTGCAGTGCTGCCCCGGGTGCCACCCTGGGGCTGTCACTGCTCCCCAGGAGCTGGGATTCCCCCAGACGGGGGAAGGAGATGAACCCAAGGTGTCCCCGCTCCTGGGAGGGCCAAGTGCTGGCCGCGGGGTGCTGGGGCTCACCTCGGCTCTGCCGTGCCTGGGGGGACCTCCCGGCCAGGGCAGGTGCCAGCTCAGCCTGTCCCCGGCTCTCCCAGGTCCCTGGAGCTGCTGTTTGCAAACAGCCAGAACAACAAGCTGCTCTACGGGGAGCCGCCCAAGTCCCCCAGAGCCAACCGCAAGTTCTCGTCGCCGCCGCCGCTGTCCATCAGCAAGTCGTCGTCGCCCAGCCGCCGGAGGAAGCTGTCCCTCAACATCCCCATCATCACGGGCGGCAAGGCGCTGGACCTGGCCGCGCTCAGCTGCTCCTCCAACGGCTACGCCGGCGTCTACTCCTCCATGGCCCCCTTCAGCAAGACCACGCTGGACATCAACAAGCTCTACGTGTCCGGGAGCTATCCCAATAAAATCCCGGACGAGGGAGAGGCGGCCTCGGAAAAGCCGGAGGAGTCGCTGCCAGGCAAGCCAGGTGAGTCCCGGCGGGTTTGGGGTGGGGGCTCTGGCGCAGAGGGGCCCGTTCAGGTGCACGCACAGAGAGCTCCTGCCTCCCGAAACCTCCGGGATTTTTAATAACGAAAGCAGAAAAAGCACCCAAGCCCCCCCCACCTCAAAGAAAAAACCTGTTCCAAAATATCCCACAGAAACGGCAGAACTCTGCACCTTTCCTGTACGTGGGGGCTGCATCCAAAGCTGGAATGGGTCAGACTTCGGGAAAACGGGGAAGAACCCAAACGTGGCTGTGTTTGTGTGCAGCGGGTGTAAAGGGGTTCCCTGTCCCTCCCAGGCTCAGAGGTGTCTGTCAGGGAGGAGTCGGACACGGATCCCAACCACAGCGATGAAGCAGAAGCCGAAGCTTCCCCGACGAAATCTCCGACGACTCCCAAGTCCATCAAGTGCAAAAATTCCTCAGGTAACGAGTGAGGCCGGGGGATGCCCGTGCACCGCGGGCTGGCCCGTGTGGGTCCCGCCCGGGCAGCAGCCGTGCCCACAGCGGTGTCGGATTTCTCCTCGCAGATTTCTCGCTGTTCTCCTACAACAACGGCGTGGTGATGACGTCCTGCCGGGACCTGGACAGCACCCGCAGCGCGCTCTCTGCCACCTCCGCCTTCGCCATCGCCACGGCGGGGGCCAACGAGGGCACCCCCACCAAGGAGAAGTACCGCAGGATGTCCCTGGCCGGCGCAGGTACCTGTCCTTTGGGTGCCCCTTCCACCGCCCCCACGGGGGTGTCCCTCCGGGCACACTCTGCCTGGCCAGAGCCCCCGAGCCCAGCGCCTGCTCCAGGCCGTGTCCTGGGGGTCTGGGCGCGGCTCTGCCCAAGGGATGTGCAGGTCACCGGTGGCCCCAGGTGTCCCACTGCCTCCTGACACAGCAGCTCGGGGCTGCTCGGGAAGGGGGTGCTCCTCTGGCAGCCCGGCAGCAGCTGGGAGCCCCTCCTGCGGGAGCTGCGCCGTGCTGAGGGGCCGCTGGCAGTTTCAGGCTTCCCGACGGACCAGCGGAACGGAGACAAGGAGTTTGTGATCCGCAGAGCGGCCACCAACCGCGTCCTCAACGTGCTGCGCCACTGGGTGTCCAAACACTCCCAGGTGGGCAGGGGCTCCCTCCCTCTCCCCCTCCCTCCNACCAGGCATGCGGCTGCGGGCTGGGTGGCTCAGCCTGGGTTCAGCCGGGAAGGCGATTTGGCACTGAGGTTTTGATCATGGAGTGTGGCTGGCGAGGAGCGGGGATCCCCGGCAGGGGAACAGGGCTCTCATCCCGGTGTTTGCACAGCTGGGGCGCAGAGGAGGGGAGCTGGACCCGCCACAGCCCCTGGCTGGGTGCAGAGGACGGGGAGCCTCTGGGTTTGGTGCTTGTTGGGGTGCTCAGGATGGGGTCAGCTCACGGGAGCTGTCCCTGCTGTGCTGTCGCTGCCTGCACTGGTGGCTGGGGGCAGTGGGAGCCGTGCTGGTTGTCACGGGGAAGTCACACAGCTGTCCCAGGCCCGGTGATGCTGATGCCACGGAGCTGAGTGAGCCTGCTGCCTCCCTGCGCTGGCGTTTTGCCGGGAGGCGGCAGCCCCTTCCCCGGCCGGTGTTGGAGGCGGCTCTGCTGGGACCAGTGTCACTCCCAGCACGGTGATCCCGTGGCTGTGCTGCCTTGGCAGGACTTTGAGACCAACGAGGAGCTGAAGTTCCGGGTGATTGGCTTCCTGGAGGAGGTCATCCATGACCCCGAGCTGCTGACGCAGGAGAGGAAAGCGGCTGCCAACATCATAAGGTGCAGGGCCGTGGGCAGGCGGCGGCTTTTGCTGGCACTGCCAGCTGCTGGCTGGGGTCTCACCTGGGATCACTGCAGGGCTCCAGCAGGGCTGTGCCAGGGGCTTGGGGGGTTCAGTGTGGAGCCCCGTGGGTGCTGTTGGGCGCTGGAGTGGCACCGTGGCTGCCCTGGCCGGGGCTGTGCCGGGCAGGGCGGCTCTGGCACTCAGGGTGTGCCCGCCCCAGGCCAGTCTGGCCGCAGGGCTGGCACACCTGGGGCCGAGTGGCCTCGGCTGGGGGTGCTTTTCTCTTTAACATGAGAAAGGGAACTGGAGGGGCCTCATGGAAGGCAGGCTGGGTGCTTCACCCGTGCGAGTCCTGGGAGCCACGGTGCCCTGCTGGAGCTGTGTGGGTCTGGCTGCCCAGCTGCAGTAACCCTGTCTTTCCCTGCCACAGGACCCTGACGCAGGAGGATCCAGGGGACAACCAGATAACCCTGGAGGAGGTTGTGCAGATGGTGAGCACTCCTGCCTTCCTCCCTGCCTGCCCCCGGTGGCCTGGGGCGGTGGAAGGGGAGCAGCCAAAGGCCCTGGTGCTCCCAGCTCAGGGCAGGGTGGGTCTCCAAGCCCAGTGCCAGGGGGCAGCTGCAAAGCAGGGAAAGGCTTTCTGGGGAAGGGCCAGCTGTGAGCACAGCTGGATCTGCTACAGGCAGAGGCAACACCAACCAGCCCACAGGCACATTGTTCTCTGCAGTCAGCCGAGTGGCTGCAGAAGGCACGGAGACACCTGCCTGCTGCTGCCTGTGCCTGCTGGAGGGACATGGGAAAGCCCCAGGGGTTCCCATCGTGTCCTCTGTGTCCCCACACCTGCTCCAGTTCCAGGTGATGGGCTCTGGCTCAGCCAGCATCAGTGCTGCTCCCTGGGAAGAGAGTCTTGGGAATGTGCCTTGGACTTAGAGCCCTTGCTGTCCTTCTGCACTGAAAAATAAACCCCGACCAAACCTGTTCCCACAAGAGCCACTTGAAACTGGCCTGGAGCACCTGAAACACCCAAGATGCTGTCCCCTGGCTCTGCTGGTGGCTGCTGGGGGGGCCAGTCCCTGCTGGGCTTTGTTTGAGCTGTTGCCCATAACGGCGTGTTCTGGAAACTTCCTCGGAAGAGGAGAGGAAAAAAAGCCCTGAGGGCTTTGCTCTGCCCCTCAGGCTGAGCAGCAGTGACCTGCAGTCACAGGGGTGGTGGGAACGGGAGGGAGCCCTGGCTGTTGGGGTGCACATGGTGAGCAGGGGGCTGTGTTGTGCCTGCAGCCCCCTGCCCTGCACGGGTGCCACTGGTACCACCTGCCCCGGGCTCTGCTGGGGTGTGCCCCATAACTGCACCCCCCAGTGCCCTGCAGCCCCTCCTGGGAGACAGCATTTGTTTGCTGGAGCTTTCACAATCCCTGAACAATCCCAGGACAACCCGTGTCCCAAGGGATTGTGCAAAGGGCTGTTGCCTTCTGCTGGGCTCTTGCATGTGTGTGTGTTGATCTCGGGGGGTTCTTCTGTGTCATCAGGGCTGTTTGGGGCTGGTGTGGGCGGGATGTCGGTGGGGTGTGTTGTTTTAGTGGCTGATCTTTTCCCGGAGGGCGGTGGGGACGGAGGTGCTGCAGGGAGGGGCACCAGCCTCGCCCGAGGGCTGTTTTGTGGGGGTTGTGGGGTGTGTCGGGTGCTGGCCTCACCTGTGACCACGGACTGGGTCCCAGTGACGATGTCTCTGTGACTGGTTTCAGGACGGTCACCAGGCAGTGACTCCGTGCAGGTCTGGACCTCAGGCTCTGGCTGTCACCCCCGGGGTGGCTCCGTGGGGGGGGCACCCTGAGCCCCGCCTGTGCCTGCGAGTGCTGCTTGGCCAGAGCCAGGCAGGGGGGACAGGGGCCAGCCCCGCTGCCCTGCTGTTCTGGAAATCCCTTGGGAGAGCCCTCTCGCCCCTCCCGGGCAGGAGCAGGCGGGCAGGGGCAGTGGGCTCCAGCTGGGACCCCGGGGTGCTTTGTTAATTAAACAGCCAAAAGGCGCAGTGATTAAATCCGTGGGGTTCTCCCGGCTGGGAGGGGCTGGCCCTGCTCGGCACGGGCACGGTGAGGGCTGGGGGGCCAGCACGGCACCGCACACCCCGGCTCTGCTGGGGAAAAGCCTCTGGCTCGGGAGCCTGGCCTTGGCTTTGTGTTCACGGCATGTGGGAGCTGTGTGCTCCTGCCTGGGGAGCCCCCCTGCCCCTCCGTCCTGCCTGGGGCGCCCCCCTGCCCCTCTGCCCCCCTGCCTCCGGAACCCCCCTGTCCCTCTGTCCTCCCGCCTGGGGAGCCCCATTCTTCCTCTGTCCCCCTGCCTGGGGAGCCCCACTGTCCCTCTGTCCTCCCGCCTGGGGAGCCCCATTGTTCCTCTGTCCCCCTGCCTGGGGAGCCCCACTGTCCCTCTGTCCTGCCTGGGGAGCCCCCCTGTCCCTCTGTCCCCCTGCCTGGGGAACCCCACTGTCCCTCTGTCCTGCCTGGGGAGCCCCACTGTCCCTCTGTCCCGCAGGCCGAGGGCGTCAAAGCAGAGCCCTTTGAAAACCATTCGGCCCTGGAGATCGCAGAACAGCTGACGCTGCTGGATCACCTGGTCTTCAAGAAGATCCCATACGAGTGAGTGATGCCCGTGGGTCAGCAAAGGTGGCTCTGGTCACCCAGGGCCTCGTGGGCAGCCTGGCTGCGCTGACCCCAGAGGGTGCAAAGCCTTCCCAGGCTTTGCCAGGAGCCCAGACTCGGCTCAAGTGCAGATTTGAGTCCTGACCCTGCGGCTTCCGTGCTGGCATGCCCAAGGCAATTGGCTCAGGGAGACCCTCCCACAACCATCACACTCCCAACCACATCCACGTGGTCCCTTTCCAGCAGTGCGGGGACAAAGACCCCGGAGTCTCCACCCTGTGCAGGTCCAGTGGAGCTTGCAGGGCTTGGACATCCCATCAAACTGGGAAATAGAAGTTGACCTGACCGCTGTGGTTTGCAGAGAGTTCTTTGGGCAAGGCTGGATGAAGCTGGAGAAGAATGAGAGGACTCCGTACATCATGAAGAACACAAAGCACTTCAATGACGTAGGTGCAGCTGCAGGGCACAGGGGGGTGGGCACAGGGGGGTGGGCTCAGTAGGGTGGGCACAGGGGAGGCAGCTCAGCCCCCCTGCCCCAGGGCTGGGCTGTGTGAGGGTCACCTGCCCCTCGGGGAGCCAGCACAGGTGGAGAGGCGCTCCTCTGGGGCTGCTGCAGCACGGGGACATCCGAGAGCTGCTGTGAGGCCGGAGGGCACGCGGCCGTGCCCTGAGCCACGCGGCCGTGCCCGGAGCCACGCGGCCGTGCCCGGAGCCACGCCGCTGTGCCCTGAGCCACGCGGCCGTGCCCTGAGCCACGCGGCCGTGCCCGGAGCCACGCGGCCGTGCCCGGAGCCACGCCGCTGTGCCCTGAGCCACGCGGCCGTGCCCTGAGCCACGCGGCCGTGCCC
>WAAE01014807.1:216443-273307 GCA_013400495.1 Nicator chloris
GAGCCACACGGCCGTGCCCGGAGCCATGTGGCTGTGCCCGGAGCCGCGCGGCCGTGCCCAGAGCCACGCGGCTGTGCCCTGAGCCACGCCGCTGTGCCCAGAGCCATGTGGCTGTGCCCGGAGCCACGCGGCCGTGCCCAGAGCCACACTGAGGCCCGGCCTGGGCGCCGTGTCCCCACAAGGTCAGCAACCTGATCGCGTCCGAGATCATCCGCAACGAGGAGATCAACGCGCGCGTCAGCGCCATCGAGAAGTGGGTGGCGGTGGCCGACATCTGCCGCTGCCTGCACAACTACAACGCCGTGCTGGAGATCACCTCCTCCCTCAACCGCAGTGCCATCTTCCGCCTCAAGAAAACATGGCTCAAGGTCTCCAAGCAGGTAGGGGGGCCCTCCTTCCGTGGGTGGCGTCGGGGCGGGATGAGGGGCGTTGAAAAGGAGTCACAGAATGGAGAAAGGCGTTTCAGGTTGTTGTCAGGAGGGAGGTGGTGTGTGGACAGGCAGACCCTGCCTTGGGGCCGGGTTTGTTCATGGAGTCACAGGGTTGTTTGGCTTAGAAAAGGTCTCTGAGGCTGTGCAAGTCCAACTGTTCCCTCAGCGCTGCCGAGGCCACTGCTAACCCCTGTCCCCAAGTGCCACATCCACGTATCTGTTAAATCCCTCCTTTGACTCCCCCACTGCCCTGGGCAGCTGTGCCACGGCTGGACAGCCAGGAAGAGATTTTCCCAATATCCAGTCTAAACCTCTCCTGGCACAACTCCTTTGCCCTTCTTCTGTCACTTGTTACCTGTGAGAAGACACTGGCCCCACCCTGCAGGTCAGACCTTTCCCAGAGAGCCCCTGTAGCTGCACACTCAGAGACTCCAAAACTGGTTTTCTGGGCTGCTGGGACCCGTTGTGGGTGAGCAGGAGAATTCCTGTTTGAGGTACGTGGTACAGGAGCAGCTGGCACTGGTGCAGAGGTGGATGGAGCTGAGCTGGCACCACTCAGCCACCACTGGGCTCCTGTCAGCCAGGAACAGTCATTTGTGCTATAAAATGATAAACCTGTGAATGAAAACAGGCACTGGCGAGGGCAGAGGTGGGAGCAGGGGGAGGCAGCGAGTGCACAGCCTGCTCACCAGCAGCCAGGTGTGACAGCCAGGGGTGACAGCCAGGGGTGACAGCCAGGGGTGACAGTCAGGGGTGACAGCCAGGGCACAGCTGCACCTGTGGAGGTGTAGGAACAGCTGCTGGGGTGCTGTGCCCTGGGCAGGGTGAGATGGAGGTGACCCTGAGGCTCTGCAGGCCGCAGGGAGGGGGGCTTCTCCCAGGGCCCTGCCCAGCAGCGTTTTGGTTCCTTGCAGACCAAGGCTCTGATTGATAAGCTCCAGAAGCTCGTATCGTCGGAGGGCAGGTTCAAGAACTTGAGGGAGGCACTGAAAAAGTGAGTGAATGGTGCTTCTCCTCCTCTGCCATGGCTGCTCCTGGCTGTCCTGGGGCCTGTGCTGTGGGGGGACCTGAGCTCTGCTCCCAGGACCGTTCAGAGCCTGCACTGAAGGGTGTCCTGTTGAGCCAGCACAGTGGCTGGCAAAGTGATCCCCAGGACTGAGCTGCTCCTTTGTGCAGCGTGTGGAAAGATGGGAATAAAAGGGACTGCAAAGGGAAAAATCACTGCCAGACACCAGAGAACAATTCTCCCCATCACTATCATAGAATCATCAAATCCCAGAAGGGTTTAGGTTGGAAGGGAGCTTAAAGCTCATCTTGTTCCATACCTCTCCATGGGCAGGGCCCCCTTCCACTAGACCAGGTTGGGAGCGGAAACTTCTAAAGATCTTCCTGACCCTCTGTCAAAGCTGCTCTCTACTCGTCTCCTGCATCCCGTGGCTTTGTGAGGGGCAGAGCCACAGGTCCTGCCTGTCCTGCTGCGCTGGTGGGGATGAGGCTCAGGAGACCAGCAGCCTTCCCTGGGAGAGCCTTCCTGTATCAGAGAGAATCCTTCCAGTTCTGCTGACTGCAGAGTTGTCCCCTTCTCCCCTGCCCTGCCCTGAGCTCCAAAGCGAGGAAGTTTTATTCCTCATTTCTTCCTGGATTCCTCCCGAAGTTGTGACCCTCCGTGTGTCCCCTACCTGGGCATGTACCTGACTGACCTGGCGTTCATCGAGGAGGGCACCCCCAACTACACTGAGGATGGCCTGGTGAACTTCTCCAAAATGAGGATGGTGAGTGCTGCAGCCCACTGGTGTGGGCATGCGGGGCTGGGCTGGGGTGATGTGGTTGTGGCCAGGTCTGTGTCCCCTCAGCCTTCACCTGCACAGCACCAGGAGGCCACACGTGTCCCCTGCACACAGCCGGGGTTGTTGCCAATGTCTGGAAGAGACAAAAAGGCCTTTGCGTGGTGCTGTGCTGGGTGCCCCTGCCCTCCTGGGCACTGGGACGGGTTCCCTGGGTGATGGCTGAGCCATGAGCACCTTCTGTGTTTTATCCCTGCACAGATCTCACACATCATAAGGGAGATCCGCCAGTTCCAGCAAACCTCCTACAAGATCGAGCACCAGCCGAAGGTACAGCCTTGTCCCCAGAGCCACGGGCAGGCTCTGCTCCTCATCTCCCTCTTCCATCACAGCATCTCCGCCTTCGGTACCTGGCAGCTCCCTGCTGGAGTCTGCTGCCAGGGGGCAGGGGATGGAGGGAGGCTGTGAGGGCTCCAGCACACTCCCCCCATGGCCCCCAGGCCTTGCTGCAGAGGGCAGCTTCGGTGGACGGGCTCGGGGTGCTCCGAGGGCTGCACCCTGGCCACGCTCAGAAACAGCTTTTCCGGGGCAGCAGCCCCTCCCCAGGGAGCAGAGTGTGTCCTGTCACCCCCCTGTGCCTCTGCCTCGTGGTGGCCCCCAACACGTGCTGAGCTGACAGGTCTCAGCAGCCCTCTGTGGCGGGCGCCCCGTTGCCCAGGTGGGGTCCCTCAGCTGCCGGGGCGGGCGGTGGCAGCCCGCTGACGGCCCCGCTCCGTCCCCAGGTGACGCAGTACCTGCTGGACCAGTCGTGTGTGATGGACGAGGAAAGCCTTTACGAAGCTTCTCTGCGAATCGAGCCCAAGCTGCCTTCGTGAGCGCGGCGGCGGCCGCCCCGTCCACTCGCTGTGCCCTCCTGTACATAGCCAGTCCCATGGACGCCCTGGAGTGACTCCCAGTCTGTGCTTCTCCGAGCAATCCGCCCCCGCCCCAGGCCGCTCTAGACCTCGCGTAGGATTTCCCGCCCCGGTTAAGGTTTAACGCGCCGACACTTCGCTGGAGCCCCGGGTTCCTTTCGATGATGTTACTTTTGTCGTTTGTTCCTCCTGGGGGGCTGGTGGTCGGGCAGGTGAGTCCCCGTGTCCCCGCGGGGCAGGTGAGCCCTGCGTCCCCACGGGGCTCTGGGGCAGCACAGAGCAGCTCTCACTCGGACAGTGCTGGCGGTGACATCCCACGGCAAACTCTGTAAGGTGGGAGAAGGGAACGCATTAAAGGTTGTCCCTCGGTGTGAGCTGCCCTCTCTGTGTGTGCCACCCTCGTGCTGGCCGGGCACGGGCGGCCCCGGCTGCTGCCCTGGCCCCTCCGAAGTTGGGAAGATGGAAGCATCCCCTTGCCTCTCCTCGCTGCATCCGGCTCCTGTTGATATGCTGTAGATCCGTACCCTTGTGCCCACTCTGAGTACCATGACGTAGAGTTAGAGATGACGAGTGTTTTTATTACATCTACTGTAATCCTGGCTAACCACCCGCTAGCAGGATATAGTAATGTAGTGCTTATTCTGTGAATAGTACCTGGGTTTTTTACATTGTACAGTCCCTGACACGGTTCCCCGGCAGTGGCAGGCATGCTCCACTCACACAACACTTGCTGTAAGCAATACCTCGTGGTATGGGAATTCTCTTTCAAGCCCTAAAACTATTTCAACTTACAGCTTGTTTGGGAAAAAGAAAAAATATTTCCATTTTTTTTGTAAAAATATATGTTTCCTGATTACCTCTTGCTAATAAATCTATTCTATCTCAGGGTGAACCGGGGTTTGTGAGAGTTTTACGGGCGGGGGATAACGCCGGACCCGCCGGGCCGCGGGCCCCGCCCAGTGCCGGTGCCACGCCCAGTCCCGTGCCCCGCCCAGTGACACGCCCACCGGCCGCACCGACCACCGCCGGTGCCCCGCCCACTGCCGGTGCCCCCGCCCACCGGGCGCCACGCCCACCCGCCCATTGTCCCGCCCCCTGGCAGCGGCTGGGCCCATTTCAGCTCCGTTCGGCCGTGTTCGGCTCGGCTTGGCCCGGTTCGGCTCCGCTCCGTCCCGCCCGTCCCGGTTGGGTTCGGCTCGGCCCGGCCATGGGCTGGGCCGTCCTGCTGACCGCGGCCGCGCTGCTGGCCCCCGCCGCCGCCTGGGAGCCCTCGGCCGAAGGTACAGGGGCGCGGGGAGGGCAGGAGGCTGCTTGGCACGGCCTGGCCTGGGCCGGCACGGCTCGGCTCGGCTCGGCTCGGCTCGGGCTCGGCTCGGCCCCCGGGCGCTCCCCGGTGCACGGGGAGGCGCTGACGGCCCCGTTCTCTCCCGCAGAGGAGCAGCTGTTCAAGGCCTGGATGCTGCAGGTGAGGCTCGGGGCAGCCGCGGGGAGCGGAGGGCCGGGCCGGGCCGGGCCGGGCCGGGCCGGGCCGGGGGTCCCGGGGCTTTGGGCTGCCCTGACGCGCGGTGTCCCCGCAGAACGATCGGCAGTACGGCCCGGAGGAGTACCCGCGCAGGCTGCGCATCTTCCTGGACAACAAACGGCACATCGAGGAGCACAACGCCGGCAACCACAGCTTCCAGAGTAGGAGCTCCGGCCCCGCCTGGCCACGGCCCGCGCCGGCCCTGAGCGCCGCGCCTCGCTGAGCAGAGTGTCCCCTTTGTCCCCCCTGTAGTGGGCCTGAACCAGTTCTCGGATCTGACCTTCGCGGAGTTTAAGAAGCTGTACCTGTGGAGCGAGCCCCAGGTAAGTGCTGGCAGTGCGGGCGGGCAGGGAAGGGAAGGAAGGAGGGGGCCCGGGAGAGCGGGGTTCAGCAGTGACCTGCACCCATCGCTGTGCCGCCTGCAGTCCGCCTTGGGAAGGTCACATCCTGTGCCACCAGCACCGGGGTAAGAGCGAGGTGAGCCCTCTTCCCCACCCTCACGGCTTTCAGCTGCCTGGACCCTGACTCCAGCCGGGCTGGCCCTTCTGCCATCCTGAGCATTCCTCTGAGCAGCTGGGGCACTGCAGCCAGGGGTGCAGGCTGGCAGTGCCCTCCGGGGCTGGCCGGGGCTCCCTGCTGCAGGGCCGGTGTGCGTGAGCTGGGCACCAGTCCCGGGGTGGCTGTCACCAGCCTGGCGCCTCACCACAGCCCTCCTGCCTGCCTTGCAGAACTGCTCAGCCACCAAGGGGAACTTCCTGCGCAGCTCTGGGCCGTACCCCGACTCTATCGACTGGAGGAAGAAGGGAAATTTCGTGACACCCGTGAAAAACCAGGTGAGGAGTGTGTGACGTGCCCAGAGAGGGGCTGATGGCTGTGGGCGAGGAACAGTGCTGGGTGCCCGTGCCCCAGGGGAACTCGCCCAGGCTCTGTGCCTGCCGTGTGCCCTGGGCAGGGGCTGAACAGAAGGCCAAGCCCAGCTGCCAGCCGGGAGTGCAGGCTCTGCACTGCTGCCATGCCCCTCTGCCCCAGTGTTTTGGGGAGGCTGGGGAGCCTGCAGCACCTCTCGGAGCAGCTCCTCTCCCATTCCTCATGTAGGGTGCCTGTGGGAGCTGCTGGACCTTTTCCACCACGGGCTGTTTGGAGTCTGCTATTGCCATTGCCACGGGGAAGCTGCTCTCTCTGGTAAGAGATTTTCCTGGGCTTGGGCAGAGCCCTTTTGGGAGCAGGATGGAGCCAGAGGGGCTGGAGGCTGCTGGCAGCAGGCATGGGGAAAGAAGCTGTGCCTGGTCTTGCTGGGGCCCCTCACTGCAGGCAGCACATTGGGACATGTTGATTCTTCAGCTTCTGGAGGATTTGTATTCCTGAAGAACTAGAAAGACAGTAGCCACTTACACAACTCAGCGGAATAACTGAGGGTTGGGTGTGTTAAAAACAAACCTGACCTTTGCAAGACATCTCAGCCAGTCCTTCTGGGGGGGGGATGGATTCCTGGCAGGCCTGAGGAGGAATGCCTCTGGCAGCCAGGGTATCCCAGGCTGCTGGCTCCAGGTCTTGTCTGCCTCCCTGGGGCATGGAGCCATTTGCAGGTGACTCCCAGTGGGTGAGCAGGCAGCTGCATGGGGGAAGCAGTGCTGAGGTGGTTGTTACAGCCAGCTGCACAGATAAACCAGCTCTCAGTTCCTGCTGCACTGTTGCTTTTTGTGTCACTGGCTCTGGGCACAGGTGTGGGACAATCACTGACCCAAACCCTTGTCTGCAGGCGGAGCAGCAGTTGGTTGATTGTGCCCAGGCCTTCAACAACCATGGCTGCAGTGGGTAAGTCAGAGAGGGTCAGAAAGAACAGAAATTAGAGGATCTTACATTCTGTGATGGACAGCCTTCATCAAGATCTGGTGTCAGGGTGCTTCCACGTAATGGAATGGCTTTTGTCTTCCCTTGGCTGCAAGGTGTCAGGGGAAGCAACTTCAGATTTGGTTGTTTGTCTTAATTTCCCCCTCCCTAGGATGTTTCACTAATGGCCAGCATTTCCCAGCCTCTGTTGTTCCTCATTTGTTAGTTTTTATCTGAGACGTTTCTCACTCAGAAGGGCTGAGCTCCGATGGCTCTGGGACAGCCAGGGGACTTCTGGCTGTTGTTCTGCCCCCAGGACACGTGCATCTCGTGACACCCTGAAGAACCCACAGAAACTTCAGCTTCCCCTTTGGGAAGTTCCTCCTGGCTTTGCTAGAGAAAGCAGAGAATAGAGCTTTCTGACAACTGTTTTCTGTGAGATAAGCAGTCCTAGAAGGACGTTTGGAGCTGGGTAAAGCCACTCTTGGTGCTTTTTATTTTTCTTGTGACTCCTCCTTGGGCGTTTCCACATCAGCACTTGCTGATTATCTCTCTTTTCTTCCCTCCTGAGATGTGCTTCTGGAAGGTGGCCAGGGAAGGGAGCAGCTGCTTGCTGGAGATGTGGGTCTCTCAACATCCCCATGCCAGGCTGGGCAGAGGGCACCAGAAAACACCTCTGAGCACGCGAGGCTGGTGCTGTGTGACCTCACACCATCAGGGCTCCTGGTGTTCTTCTCCAGGGGTCTGGAGAATGAGGTGTGACCGTGCCAGGCAGCGTGGTGGGCCAGGCCAGCAATCCCAGGCAGGGGCATGCTGCAGGAGCAGGCTGGAGTTCGTGCCTCTGGAGGCCCTGGGATAGACACTGCCCTTCCCTGTCTCCCTGGCTGGTGGGAGTGGTCTGCAGAGGGGGGAATGCTGATGGCTTGGCTCAGCAGAAGCTGCAGTGTTACCATCCAAATCCATCATTACTATCCTAATGAATTGTTCCCATCCTAAGGAGCCGTGTTGTCTGTGTTGTCTCGCAGGGGCCTGCCCAGCCAAGCCTTCGAGTACATCCTGTACAACAAAGGGCTCATGGGGGAGGACACTTACCCCTACCACGCCAAGGTACTGCCAGCACAGCCCCGGCCTCCGCCCAGCAGGGCCTGGCACGGGCTCCAACAGCTCCTCTGTGTCCCCACAGAACGGCACCTGCAAGTTCCAGCCAGAGAAGGCCATTGCCTTTGTCAAGGACGTTATCAATATCACACAGGTGAGGCCCCGAGGGCTGCGTCTGCAAACTTCAGGGCTGTGCCAAGAGAAGGTGCTGGGATGCCCGAGGCATGCTGAGCTCAGCAGCTGCAGCCTGTGTGCTCCTGGGGAGGGTGAGCTGCTGTGCACACTCCTGCTCTCCTGGACCTGCAGCCTGTGTGCTCCTGGGGAGGGTGAGCTGCTGTGCACACTCCTGCTCTCCTGCACACTTTGGAAGGTGGCACCAAGGAGGGTCTGGAGGCAAAATACAGGCCCTGGGCTCCTGCCTGCTTCCCACAGTGGGTGCACCTCCAGGCCAGGACAGTCCCAGTTCTCATCTTACAAGCCAGCACCTGATTCCTTGTCTGCATGCAGGAAGCCGGGGTGATCCACCCCGCGTGGGCTGGCTGCAGGCCCTGGGCTGGTCCCAGCACAGCCAGGAGATGAGGGCTGACCCCGCATCCTCTCTTGCAGTATGATGAGGACGGCATGGTGGAAGCTGTGGGGAAGCACAACCCAGTGAGCTTTGCCTTTGAGGTGACGAGTGACTTCATGCACTACAGGAAAGGAGTGTATTCCAAGTGAGTGTGTGAGCCCATTTGGTGAGATGAGGGCAAGGGGAACGTGTAGGGCTGGAGTCAGATGCATCCCTGTTCCTCCTGCTGGATGCTGGAACACTGCACTGCTTTCTCACTCTTCTTTTAAGTAGAAAATAGGAAAAAAAAAAAAAGACTAAACAGAGCCTTGATTTACCAGTTCCTGAGGGGATGAGAGTGCAGCACAGGGAGGAGAGCTGCATGCTAGGAACCTGTCCAGCCTGGAGACCAGATTGTGGTGGAATGAAGGTCAGGGAGCTTGGGAGACTCTGCAGCTCACCACAGGGCTGCAGGGGCCTGTCCCAGGGCTGGGACAGTGGCAGGGGCAGCCCAGCTGAACACAGCTGGTTGCTTAGGGTAAACCCCAACCCAGGTGGATTTCCCGTGGTGTCAGGGGAGCTCCTGCAGTGCCAGAGCTCAGAGGGGTGGTGAGAAGTGTGGCTGCCCTCACACTGCCCTGCACCTGAGCTGGCACCTCTGCAGGCTGTGCTTTTCAGCAGGGTCCTGCATCGCTGCTCTCCACAGGGCAGGTTCTGCAGCACCTCACCCCAGTCCTGCCAGGTGCTGCTGCCTGGGGAGGGGGAGCAGCAGAGGGAAACACCAGCTTGGGACATGAAGTGACCCAGCAAGTCTCGAGTGTGGTGCCAGCTCCATGGCCAGGGCAAAAAGCCACTTGGAAGGCTGGTCAATGCACATTGGAAAGATGAGAGCTGAGTGAGGCAGCACAGGGGAGACAGCCCAGCAAGGGGGAAAGGGCGTGTTTGGAGAAATAGAAAAATACTTTGCAGTAATGAAGCCTCAGTCACGTAGAACTGCAGGGAAAATGCAAGGGAGAGTCTGAGCCTGAGGGATCTGCCCCAGGGAGCTCTCAGGAAGGAGCAGCTGGTGATTCCAGTGGCTTTGCTGGACCAATAGCCAGTGATGCCAGAGGTAAGTGCCAGCCCTGGGCAGGTGTGAGCTGTGAGGGCAGGGACATGGTCACAGGAACACGCCAGGAGCAGTTGTCCTGTGGATTTACAGTCTAAGGTGGATTTAGAGTCAGAGTGCATGGAATAATTGATGCTCCAGTGCTTTCAGCCCAGAGCAGCTGTTAACAGATCGAAAAAAAGAAAATCTGAGGTGGATTATTGATCTTTTTCTGTGCTGCAGTTTGAAAATGTTTAAAAATAGATGCTCTTGAGGTGGGAGCATGTACCATGAGCTGTCTTGTTTCATACCACAGGCAGCAGCTTTCAGCAAGTGCAGTTTAAAGGTTAAAAATTTAGAGGAAACACATATTTAGACCCAAGAGCTTGCTGTTTCTGTGCAAAGCATGAAACAGTGCCTTTGAATTTCAGGGCGGTACAAACCAGCACTGGGAGGCACTAAGAGCTGCTGGTTTCAATTGGGAGAATCTCTTTGCACTGTAGCTCATCTTGGTGGGCCAAGAGCTCAAAAGTGCACGGATTCCCTAACTCCAGATGTGGCTGGTAATTTCAGAGGGGAAGAACACAGCAGTGTCTCCTTTCCGTGGCTTCCCTCCCTACGCTCCACAGCTGGGAGCCGAGAGCATCCCATGGTTCTGTTTGCAGAGCGTGGTCAGGACTGCTGGCTGGACCAATCCCTGGCTAATCCCAGGCTGCTTTTCACACGGCTCCCCTGTGTTCTCTGCCCTGCAGCCCGCGCTGCGAGCACACCCCTGACAAGGTGAACCACGCCGTGCTGGCCGTGGGCTACGCCGAGGAGAGCGGCACTCCCTGCTGGATCGTCAAGAACTCCTGGGGCCGGCACTGGGGCATGCAGGGGTAAGGGGCCCTGCAGGGGTAAGGGGCCCTGCTGCCCACCGTGCCCTGCCTGCCCTGGGGAAAGGCCCCACGTGCTGGGATCCCACCCAGGCCACCCTCACGCCCTCCAGGGAACACGGGGGGGACTGTCCCGGGCTGGGTGGTGACGGGGCTCACCAAGCCAAGCCTGGTGGAGCAGAGCCTCACATCAGTGGGGCTGCCGTGGGCCCCAGGGCTCAGCCAGCGTGGCCGGAGTGCTGGCTCGCCCGGCTGCTCTCTGCTGGTCACACTGCCAGGGAGAACAGCTTGTGCCAGGGGGGAGCTGCCAGCTGCAGAGGTGTTTCCACTTGCAGGGAAACCATCCAGTGCCAAGGTGCTAATTCTCATTTGGGGTGTAAGGGGGCAGGGAATGGCATTGCCTGGAGAGCTTTGGGCAAGGAGAGCTGAGTGGGAAGGGACCTTAAAAAAACCATCCAGTGCCACCCCTGCCATGGCAGGGACACCTCCTGCTGTCCCAGGCTGCTCCCAGCCCCAGTGTCCAAGCTGGCCTTGGGCACTGCCAGGGATCCAGGGGCAGCCACAGCTGCTCTGGGCACCCTGTGCCAGGGCCCCACCACCATTACCTGCCATGCTGCCTCTGCCAGAGGAGGGAACACTCACTCACACCCATTCCTCTCTCTTTTAGGTATTTCCTTATTGAACGAGGCAAGAACATGTGTGGTCTCGCTGCTTGTGCCTCCTACCCCGTTCCTCAGGTGTAGGACAGCGCAGCCTGGGGCACAGGGCTGCAGTGCCTGGGGCTGTGCCAGTGTCCAGTGCTGCAAGGAAGGAACGAAGGCAGAACAAGGTGCCACACCTGCCTGCTGGGAGGTGTCACCTGCTGGAAGGTGTCACCTGCAGGCAGGTTGCTTGGCTTGCACACACCTCCTGCAGCAGCATCACCTGAGCCTGCTCTCTCCAGCCAAACCCTCGCGTGCTCCTGTGCCCTTGCCAGGTTCCCTCCTCCTGCTGTGCCCAGGTGTGCCTCCATCCACCTGTCCTGGCACGGGACACCTGTGGGTGCAGCAGGGGCCGTGAGGGTGCTGGGAAACCACGCAGGTACTGATACAGGGCACACTGAGCTCCCCCTGGCCTTCGGGTGGCTTTTTTGCAATCACCAGGTGTCAATTTTAGCGATTTTTAAATTTTCTTTGAGGGCAATTTCCCTGTTCTTTAAATGAAGGATGAGTGAGTGCTGTGATTTGTACACTTTTATCAATTTTCATTAAATGTCTGCTATTTTTTGTATTAAAAATCAGGTTATTTTAATGCACAGACCAAAAACGGGTGATTTTTCTTTAACCCATCAGCGAAAACGCGGGAACCTCGGTGCCGATTCTGAGCGGGCACTGAGGAAATGAAGCCGCGTGTGAGCAGGGGCACGTCTGTGTTATTTCACGCTGAAATCTATCACTGGCAATAAAGCTGCCTCGTCGCCAGAGCGCTGTGCCGTGAGCTCAGAGCAGTGGGGGGCTGAGGGGTTCCGGTCTCCCGGCGCGGCCCCAAAACCGTGCGGAGCGCCAAGTGCTCCTCGGGGGGACGGAGCGGGGCTTTGGAGCGGGGTGAAGGCGGGGCCGGGCAGGGACCGCGCCCGGCCTGAGGGCGCGCCCTCCATTTCCGGGAAACTTCCCGTTTCCGCCCGCTCATTGTACGTCACTTCCGTCCCGTCCCTCCACCCAATGGGGGCCCGGGGCCGTTTTGGCGCCGAATGCGAAGCGCGCGCGGCGGGAAGCGCGCCCCCTGGCGGCGGGGCGGCCCGCGATGGCGGCCGTGCCGCAGAACAACCTGCGGGAGCAGCTGCGGCGGCACTCGGCCCGCGGGGGCCTGCGCGCCCCGGCGCCGCCGCGGGACCGCCCGCCGTGAGTACCGGCCCTGGGGAGCGGGGCAGGGCGGCTGCCGCGGCCGGGAAGTGACGGGGGCTCGTCTCCTTGCAGGGGCTTTACCTTCAAGAAGGCGCCGCGGGGCCTCGCCGCCGCCGCGGTGCTGAGGGACAAGGACGTGAACACCTCCCTGGCCCTGCCCGCCTCGGCTGCGCCCGACAGAAAAGCGCCGGCGCGGGGCTGTGCTCCCCCCTGCAGCCGCCAGCCGGCCTGTGCCCCCCCGGGCCCCGCCGAGGCCGCCAAGGGCCCCGCGGCTCCCGGGGCCGGGACGGCCGGCGCCGCTCCCGCTGCCGGCCCCGTTATCACCATCCGCGATGAGTGGGATGACATCGACGACTTCGACCTGTCGGGAATCGAAAAGAAGTTCTCTCGGCCGCCCGTCGTGTCCCCCAAGGGGCTGCGCGGCCCCCGCAAGGAGCCCCCGCGGCCGAGCCCCCGCCCGGCCCGGCCCGGCTCTCCCGGGGGCGCGGCGGAGGACGCGGGGCCCGGCGGCCGCGGCGGGGACGCAGCGCCCGAGGCCGAGCAGCGCCCCTGCTCGCAGCGCTCCGTGATCTGCCTCGAGGACTCGGCTCCCTGCAGCGGGAGCTCGGCTGCGGCGCTCGGCCTTTGGGAGGGGGCGCCTGCTGACCGCCCCCGGGATGCGGACAGCGCTGGGGCTCGCCCAGGTAACGGCTTGTGTGAAGGTACCGCTGAGCTGGAAGAACGTCTGTGTTTGCACCCGCAGGGCTTGGCTTGGCTGGTCAGGAATCAGAGGGAGCTGCGTGCTCGGGGCTGACAAGCAGCCCTGGTTTCATTTAAGTTCCTGCATTCCGCTTTGGGTACCCCCAGCCTGGGAGCAGGGCAGCGTTCTGCCCTGCAGGAGTAGCAGCTGCTCCTGTACTGGAGTTACAAGACTTCCCACGGGGCATTCCCAAAATGATCGATAATCTGTAGGGATGTTATGGGGAGGAAAGTCCTTAGAAAACTCATACAGGAGAGACGTAAAGTCATCTTACGCCTACATGAAATATTAAACCAGAAAAAGTGATCTCTCTCCATTTTTAACACAAGCATAATAAACACCACAAAAGAACTCCAATCCTCAGTTATGATCACAAAATTCCTGCATGTCATTGCTTTGGTGGCTCTGTCCCACAGAACTGCTCTGTTTTAGATTCCTTACCTCCTGTGTTTTGAAACTTTGGACCTTTGTTTGGGAAATTAACATGTTTATACAACCGAATAATATCAAAGAGTGTTCTGGGATGCTGCTGCTGCCCTTACACTGAATGGTGAAAAGATTTGTGAACTGTATTTCTGTTCTTAATATTTTGTTGTCTTTTCTCTGTGAAATTAATTTCAGTAAGTTAATGATATTGACCTTTCTTTGTAGAATTTGTCTTTTAAGACACAATACATGTACATTTACCTTCCAATTCCAGTACAGGGACTGTGCCAGCTGATGAGTCTGCACTCTTTTAAGGCTAGGATTTAATATAACAGGAGCTTTTTATGGAAATAGGTTTTTATATAAATACTTTTTATAGAAAACTATTGCAGGAAAATAAAGCTGTTCAGTGTTTCACTTCTGCCAGGGACAGGGGACTCTAGGTTTAGCCGTATCATTCTTCCACTTACACGAGGGTTTGTGGGGATTTGTCTGGCTGTTTTTAATGAGGGGAGAAAAGGGAGCAGTAAGTTTTATTCTTTAAAAGCCCGAAACTGTATCAAACGGGTGTTTGAAGTCTGGCTGCTCATTTTCCCCCTCTGTTTGTGGCAGGCTGAGCGTGCAGTGTTACCCAGCAATATCCATGCACTTCTCTTGCAGCTGCTGGTGCTGAAGGAGGTGGGGGCCAGGAGCAACAGGGGGCTGGGAACAGCCCCCCAAAGCTGGATGAGGCCTCCTGGCCGTTGGCAGGTGCTGAGCTCGAGGAGGATGACCTGGACATCATCCCTCCCTCCCCTGAGGAGGAGCTGCCTCCCTTCTCCCCCTCGGTACCAAGTGTCAGGTAATCAGAGTTCACTGCTGAAACCTTCTGTCTGTTGCATGATTAGAAAACAGTGCCAAGAACCACCCAAAACTCCTGCTTGTGAAGAAGGTACAGGCTCAGTTGATGTCTCTCTGCTGTTTGGCAGGTTGATGGTTGGCAGCTCCAATTAATGCTTTATCGAATACTAACTTTATGGCTGATGTTTTAGGTGGCTTTTACTTGGGAAAAAAGCAGAGTTACTTTTGTAGTGGGATGGGAGAAGATTACTGGGGCAAGGTTCCACATGTTGGTACACAGGATGAGTGACTGCTGAGCTCTTGGGTTCTACCTGGGCCTTCAGGAATTTATGTTTTACACACATCTTAAATCCCTCTCATCTGTGGTAATGCCTCAGTTTACAGATTTCTGTGTCTTAATGGCTTTTTCTTTTGGTGCTAGCAGTGTTTTCAGAGACTCTCCCACTGGTGGAAGATGCACAGCTGGCAGCTCCGAGGTCAGGCAGGAGAAGGTTCCCACAACACACCCTGGAGGTGATCCCAGTGCAGGGGATTCAGGTACACGATGCTTTGGAACTTCTTATCTCTGATTTTGGGGATAGTTTGCTACTGTTTATTATCCTGTGTAATCCAAGAACATCAACTAACAGATGGAGAATTAACATCTGTAGATGGAGAGTTGACATAAGTGGTTGGATTATAGACAGATAATGAAAAGGCAAAAATATGTAGGTTCATTGAGTTCCTGCACACAGAAACAATTTCTTTATGCACGTGGGCTAAAAATGTATTGGAAGTAAATTTACTGCAATGTATTGTGCTCTGGGAGAGTGGTATCCTGCTGACACCTGCTGTGATGAAAGTGACTGTGCTGAACTCCCTCCCTGTGGCAGGTGAGGCCGTGCCTGTGGCCCCGCAGCTGTACAGAGTCATGGAGGCCATCTGTGAGCTGGTGGATGCCATCCCCCTGCAGGAGCTGCAGGCCCTGGGCTGTGCCAGAGCCCTGCTGCAGCACAGGGACCTCAGGTAGGCTGGAGCAGCTCCGTGTGCAGCAGGGAGCTGCCTGCAGGTGTCCCCAGCACGCTGGAGAACCAGGCAGGACGGGCTTGGAAAAGCTTGAAACGCTGACTGAGGGAGGAACAAAACACCCCAGACTGCTGCTGGTGTTAGTGGTCCCTGTGTGCTGCCAGAGGCGAGGATCCAGTTCCACAGGAGTGTGAGGAGGTGCCTGGCACCAGGTGCTGCTGCACAAGCAGGTGTTGTGATGTGATGTCACCTGCCAGGTGTCCTCAGTTCTCCTGCCACAGGCATTCACTTGGTGCTGTCTCCCCTCTCGCCGACTGCAGGGATGGTGATTTCTCCTCATAGCCCTGAACTTAGCATCTTCCATGGAATTATTGCTGCCACAACCTGCTGCTTTGTCTCCTGTGTCATCTGATGACACAATACATGGACAAAGTTTTGGGATTTGGGATTTTGGTTAGATTTTTCCTGGACTGGGACTATGAGCTTCTGTCAATGTTCTCAGTTACAACAACTTATTTTATTTCTCTTTGCTGTAGTCAGACATAGTCTTTAGAAAGTACCTAAAAACATGATTTGGTTCAGGCATACTTTTAACTTCAGGTTTTGCCTCTAAGGATTTATTTTTTATATTCTACCGTGCCTGGATCTGTTCCTTGCTTTTAGGAATTCTTTTATGTCTGTATGGATGATGTCACAGTTTAGTCATTAGTTTCTTCTGGTGGTATTCTCTCTTCCCTAGATTTGTTTGAAATAATTTTCAAACATGGTGACTCAGAACATGATGGAACCACCATATGTTAATATGTTTAATAGCAGTGAGACAAAACTGTTTAATGAATGTTGCAGAACTTGGTAAATCATTGCTTGTGACTAAATATATGCTTTTCTTCTTCCGTCCCTTGTCATCTCTCCCAGGAGAAAATTGCTGGCTAATTCTGTCAGTTTGAAGCAAAATGGCATAAGCACCACTCTTCCTGGAAGCTGGAAGCCTCCCGTGGAGCAGGGCTCTCGTGTGTGTCCTGGTCCAGGTTCTGGCCCAAGCTGGACCTTCAGTTCTGACAGAAACTCCCCCAAATCCACAAACCTCCCATCGGTGCTTTCTGTTCATTCCAGCAGCTCTTCTGCAAAAACAAATCAAACCTTGGACACCACTTGTGCTTCAAAGCAGAGTGCTGAGGAGATGCCCTGCCCAGGAGCTGCAGAGCTGCCTTTTCCCAAGGGAAGTGGCAGGGAGGGAGCTTCCCTCAGGCTCAGCCTCCAGTCCTGCGACAGCAGCTGGGACACCAGTGCGGGAAGCAGGCCTGGGAAGCAGCCCCTGACCAGCACAGCCCTGAAGGCTCAGAGCACAGCTCCCAGTGCAGGGAGCAGCTGGGGCACCAAGGATCTGGACTTTGACCTGGATCACTTTGACATCGATGACTTTGATGAGGACTGGGAGAGCTCGGAGCCTGTGTCAGCGCCTGCGGCCCCGCGGGCGCCGCTGGGCCAGCCCGCCCCAAAGGGGCCACCTGCCAACTCCCTCTTGGCCAAGATCATGTCCAGAGCCAAGGGGGCAGCTGGGGAATCCAGTCCTGCTGCTCCAAAGCCAGGCCTGCTGACGGCAACACAGAACCATCCAGGTGAATTTTACTCCTGAGGATTATTGGGTTTTTCCATTTTTCAATTCTTACTTACTTCTTTTTAAATCTAAGACCCAGTAACTACTACAGATCACATCCATGCCTTTTGTTTCTGTGGAAGTTTCTTCTGGTTCGTTTTTTCCAAAGTCATCTTGGGGTTTTTTTTCCCCTCCAAATGATGCCAAACTTGAATATTCCCTTCCTGTGCAGATTTCTTACTGCTGAAAGATGAACCTGCTAAAATTGGAAAAGAGGGTGTTTCTGTGTTTTAGTTAAATAATGATTCTGCAGTTTTTGCTTCAAAGCTGTACAATGGTTTGCACTGCAAAATGTTCCCAAATGGGTTTGTGGAAGCAAACTTGGTCCCCCTGGGGCCCAGGGTTGGTCAGTGTCATTTCAGGTCAATGTAGGGACAGGCTGGCAAAAGGGGAGGTGAAAATCAGAGTCATAGAATGGTTTGGGATGCAAGAGACCTTAAATCCCATCCAGTGCCACCCCTGCCATGGCAGGGACACCTTCCACTGTCCCAGGCTGCTCCAAGCCCTGTCCTCCCTGGCTTTGGGCACTGCCAGGGATCCAGGGGCAGCCACAGCTGCTCTGGGCACCCTGTGCCAGGGCCTGCCCACCCTCACAGGGAACAATTCCTCCCATAACTTGGTGTCATAACTTATTCTAATTACATTTTTTTGTCTCTCAGATCCAGTGGTTCGTAACCCTGCACTGGAGCGTTTCAGGGGTATGAAATTTCCCCACTCTGTAGAAATGATGAATATATTTCACAAGAAGTTTGGGTTGCACTGTTTCCGGACAAACCAGCTGGAGGCCATCAATGCTGCTCTGCTGGGGGAGGATTGTTTCATCCTCATGCCCACAGGTACGTGCCCCCACAGCACAGGGTACAGACCTGCAGCTCCTTTTGCAAGCTGTGGGACAGCCTTTTCTCCTCCCCTGTGCCCTTGTGCTGCTGGAATTCTGTGGCTGCAGGATTTCAGGGTATTGTAGCACTGGGGTATTTTGAATGAGGGGATTGAATTGCTGCCTTCCTTAATAATTCACCCAGTAACTCCTCCTTACCCTACAGGTGTCACTTTGTGGCAGGCATTGGTAGAAATGTATTGTTTCCAAAAGTGCTGTAAAATGGGAAATAAGAAATAGGTCTCCACGCCTTTTCCCTTGCTGTCCAACGCTTGCTGTGTTGTGTCTCATCCTCACAGGAGGTGGGAAGAGCCTGTGCTACCAGTTACCAGCCTGTGTCTCTGCCGGGGTCACTGTCGTCATTTCTCCGCTGAGGTCGCTGATCATCGATCAGGTTCAGAAGCTGAAGACTTTAGATGTAAGTTCCAGCAGCTTTATTGAGTGAAACTGCAGGTAACTGGATTAGAAATCTGAAATTTTACAGCAAATCTTGTGTCTCCCGAATATAAACTGCATAAATTGATTGGATGGACACTGTGAACAGCACAGGAAGTTGCCTGGGAAGAACTTAATTGGATGAACTCGAGTATCTTGGCAGTGTGACTGCTGGATTTATTGCTGCTCCTTGTGTTGGGTGTTAGAGCTGTGTTTTTCAGAGCAGATGCTGGTTCTGAGATCCTGAGAATTGTAATTGCTCACCATAGAGCCTGACTCTGCAGCAGGGATGAGCCCTAGGAGTTCCTGAGTTAGGGGTTCAGGAGGTGCTGAACATCTTGGGAAACATGATAGAGCAGAAATGTGGGTGCAGGGGATCACAGGGTCCCAGAATGGTTTGTGTTGGAAGGGATGCTAAAGTTCACCTTGTTTCACCCCTCACTGTGGGCAGGGACACCTTCCCCTAGGCCAGGGTGCTCAGATGTGTGTTCCCAAACGTGTGTTCCCAGGGCTGACTGCCTAGGGACTGCTTTGTAATGAGAGCTCTGGCTGCATTTGGGGGTTCTTCTGTTTTGCATGTAAGAAAACTCAAATATCTAATTTTTTAATATAGATTGCTGCAACATACCTGACTGGTGACAGAACAGATGCTGATGCCTCAAAAATCTACATGCAGTTGTCAAAGAAAGACCCTGTCATAAAGCTGCTGTATGTCACCCCTGAGAAGGTGTGTACTTCATCTTCAGTTGTAAAACCATAGGGGCTACGAGGGGAGGATTGCTGTGAGGTGCTAAGAAACTGCACTCAGAGTAGGCTTCTGGGGAAAAATGCTAGGTTTTAAATAACTCATTAAGAATCTATATGGATATAACTGATTTCAGTCAGTAATTAGCCAAGAATAAGAACTGAGTATGTCTGTAAAATTTAAATTCCTGAAACAAGTTCCCATTCCCACCTATTTCTGTCTATCTTGATACACATTAGTGTTAGTCACTGTCCAGTAGCTACTAAATCCAGACTGCTCTGAATAGGGTAATACAGGAAAAATACAGCATTGTCAGGGTGATAGGAGATTGTCAGAGCTTGCCTTGGGCTGCATTATGTTCTGCCTTAAAAATGTGTTATTGCACATGAGCGTTGTAAGAGGGGGCTGGTTAGTGTGCTGGTTGTGCTTCTCTCTTCAGCATTATTTTTCCCTCTGTTTCCTGGCATAAGGAATCATTTAAATTTACTGAAATCTCCTCAGAATGAGGGGGCTTGGGGTAGGTGATCCCAGAAGCTGGTGGGAATCCCACAGCAGCTGACTGGCATCATCTCTGTGCCTGCCCAGCGCAGGGTGATGCTGCAGCCTAGGACAGTGGTTTCTGTGTGCTCAGCCAGGCCAGCTGACACTTTTAGCCCAGGTATTTTGCTTTCCACTGGCCCGGTGCTGTGTCCCAGGTGTGTGCCAGCGGCCGGCTGATGTCCGCCCTGGAGAACCTCTACGACAGGAGACTCTTGGCACGTTTTGTCATCGACGAGGCCCACTGTGTCAGCCAGGTAAAACCTCTGCTGGCTTTTAGGAACGCCAGAAGGCTCCTTTGGAGCACTTTACCCTGCTGCACCTAAATGTTGGTTTTCACCCAGTGGGGCCATGACTTCCGACAAGACTACAAGCGCCTGAACATGCTCCGCAGGAAGTTCCGCTCCGTGCCCATGATGGCCCTGACTGCCACTGCCAACCCCCGCGTGCAGAAGGACATCCTCAACCAGCTGGAGATGCTGAAACCACAAGTGTGAGTTGCTCAGCAGGTTTCTGAAACCGTTTGTGCCACAGAAATTATGAGTGGAAAACTTAGGGAAGTAAGAAAAGCATCACGGGCCCATCGGAAATCCTTGTGTAGCTGTATCTGATGAAATGAAATGAAATTAAATGCATGCATGGAATTTAATAGGAGGTAGATAAAAAATATTGACATAAGAAACAAAAAGCTTGCCAAGCCCTTCCTTGCATGATGAAGGAAGATGTTTAACACAATGTAACTGTACCCATAAGGCTGACGAGCACCATGAACTGTCACATTTCAGGTTTACAATGAGCTTCAACAGGCATAACCTGAAATATGATGTGTTGCCCAAGAAGCCAAAGAAGGTGGCGATGGATTGCTTGGAATGGATTAAAAAATATCACCCCCGTGAGTACTGAGCAGCAGGGTGCCCACAGGCCTTTTCAGGAACCACTTCTCAAGGCAGTAAAAGCTTTTATAATGCTGTAATAATGATATATTTACCAGAGAAGCAAGATGGAGGTAAAGTGATGTTATTGAAAATGGGAATCAGATTTATGTGCATTCTAAAGTTGAGAATCTAAGTTAAGATGGAAAAGTAAATTATGGTGATGCTCTTGAATAACTCTTCTGGAGCCTGCCAGAGCTTTTAGGATCATGTCTTCAGAGCATAAAGGTCACCCAGTATCCTAATTGTTTAATTGTGTTGATCTGCTTATCTGTAGTTCCCCTTGAAGCTATCTTCAGAGATTGCCATCTTTCTAGGCTCACTTTGGAGCCCTGCAGCTCCTGCTGCTGGAACTGGGTTACACCAAGCTCCCTCAGAGCTTCTCCCATGCCGTACCCTCAGGGAGCATTTACTGAACTGCTCTAACCCTTGAATTATGTAGGTTTTGTTCATGTATTTAAATCCTGAGACTGCACAATAATGATGAGGAGAACATTTCTTTATTCCACCTCACCAAAGGCCAAAAAGACTGTGCAGGAAAAACGGTCAAGACTATCTGATACTAATAAAATAATTTCTATGGTGAAGCAGTTATATATTTACTCTTATCTTTATTCCAGTGGGGAGAGGTCGGTATCTGCTTGGCAGCTTGAGCAGGGAAAGGAAATAAAACCGTATTGTAGCTGAAATTCCTTTTGCCATCTCTTTGCAGATGACTCTGGGATAATCTACTGCCTTTCCCGGCACGAGTGTGACACCACAGCAGCCATCCTGCAGAAGGAGGGGCTGGCTGCCCTGGCCTACCACGCCGGCCTCACCGATTCCAACAGGGATCTTGTGCAGCAGAAGTGGGTTAATCAGGAGGGGTGCCAGGTGAACAATAACTGGGAGGAAAAGGGAAGAAAATCTCGGGGCTTTTATCCCTCTTGGCCTGGGAAATAATAGGGGAGTTGTGCAGTGTTATCACCGAATGTCTGCAGTGTTGAATAACTGATCCCAACAGACCTGCTGGGGCACAGCAGCCACCTTTCACTGGGGGTTTTGTGAATAAAAGGTTGTAGCACTGTACTGAGGTGTGCTGCTCCAGCAGGGAGGACCTGAGCAGTGCAGGGCTTCAGAAACAGCTCCTGGCATGCTGCTGTGCAGAGACTGGAATTTGGGGTTTGCCCTGTGTCTGGAGTGGCTCCTCTGACAGGAGGGGAGGTTGTTGCTGTTTTGTACTTGCTCTGCACCGTTGCAACTGAAATTCTGGGTCCTCCAGGTTTCCTAATCCAGGTCACTCGTCCGCTTTCCATGCAGTGTTGCAGCAGTGATTTCCATAAGGTGTGTCTAGAACATTCTCATCTCCTTCCCAGGTGATATGTGCAACGATCGCCTTTGGCATGGGCATTGACAAGCCCGACGTGCGCTACGTTATCCACGCGTCCCTCCCCAAATCCATAGAGGGTTACTACCAGGAGTCTGGCAGGGCTGGGAGGGATGGAGAGATGTCCCACTGCCTGCTCTTCTACAGCTACAGTGATGTGACCAGGCTGAGAAGGCTCATCCTGAGTGAGTTCTCCTCTGGCATCTTGGAGATGACATTACAGCAGTCACATTGTCGCTGGTCTCATTTAGCCTGTGTTATTTCTCTTTTTCAAGTGCCATGGATGGTTCAGTATTGCCAGGAGGGGAGAGCTGGGAATCCTCACCTGGATGGTTTTCATTCAGGTGGCAGGAGCAGGATTTTTGTCACTTGTACTTCATTTTAGTCAAAACCACTTTGCTTCACAGAGTCATGCAATTATTAAGGTTGGAAAAACCTTTAAGATCATCAAATCCAACTGTCAGACCAGCTCCTGTTCACCACTAAAACATGTCCTCAAGTGCCACATCCACATATTTTTTGAGCACTTCCGAGGATAGTGACTCCATTCACGGTATCCAGTGCCAGGGCTTTGCTACCCTTTCTATGAAGAAATTGCTCCTGATGTCTAACCTAAACCTCTCCTGACACAATTGAGGCCACTTCCTCTCATCCTGTCATGCATACTCTTCTCTTGACTTGTGTCATTCGAGGCTTATTTCCCTTCTCCAGTTCTCTAAAACTTCAGAGATAAAATCTGTCCTACATCTGTTCTCTACTAACCCACTCATCTTTTCTTAGGCAAAGCCAATGTTGTGTTTTAAGCAAAGCCAATATTGCGGGATTTTTTAAGCAAAGCCAGTTTTTTTCACAGTCCATGGAAAGGCAGAGGTGCAGCTTTAACAAGCACCATTGCATTTGCTGTGTTTCAGTGGAGAAGGATGGGAACAGCCACACGAGGCAGACCCACTTCAACAACCTGTACAGCATGGTGCACTACTGCGAGAACGTGGTCGAGTGCCGCCGCGTGCAGCTGCTTGCCTACTTCGGGGAAACCAACTTCAACCCCACCTTCTGCAAAGATCACCCAGAAGTGATTTGTGACAACTGCAGCAGAAAGAAGGTAAAACCCCACAGGTTGTATTTGCAGTGGTGTTAAACTGAATTTGTATTTAGTTGCATCAAAAAGTGGTTACACGACCTTTGGGAAGGCAAATGGAGAAAGGGAATAAAAGTCCTGTGTTTTTGTGATGCTTCCAGGTATTTTCAGGGTTTAACCATGGGCTTGTGATGCTCCTGTTCCTGTCAGAGGCATAAGGATGTTCCTTGTAGGAGGCAGGAGCTTAGATGAGATCCACTGCAGTGACTATGGGGAAATCCCTTCAGCTCCTGTCCTGGTGTTCTCAGGGCAGCTTTGTGCTGCCAGAGCAGCATGAGGGCCACATTAGGTATGCACTGCTGAAGGTGCTTCAGACATTTGGGGTTATGCAAACTTAGTGGCAGGAGCAGGAGCAGAAGGGAAGGCAGCTGTGGAGGCTGACAGGGAAGGGATCCTGATCAGCTTTGTACCTGTGGATATTGTTTCTCAGCTCTGTGTTTGAAGCATTCCCTTATAGAGCTGTGATTGGAACCAAACTTGACCAGGATAATGCATATTCAGTCTCATTTTAATGCGCTGTGGAAGTGTGAGTTCTAAAGCACGGCAGGATAATTACAAGAATGCTTTCCAAATGATTTAACTTGATTCCTGGTATTCAGCCAGCAATCTTGCACCTCTACACAAGTAACTCCAGGGATATTGTATACAGTCAGTTGGATTGGTTTTGTATTATCACATCCAGAATCCCTGTGACTGTATCACTGCAGGTTACTAACTAGGAAATCACGGTTTCTTTATTTGGGACAAACTCAATTCTCAGAGCTGAGAAAAGCTCAATGATGAAAACAGACGTTGTCAGTAACAACTTGCATCAGGGCAGAAACACGTAACGGCGTGTGCTCATCAGCCCTGGTTTCACAGGATTACAAATCCAGGGATGTGACTGAGGATGTGAAGGGCATCGTGCGGTTTGTGCGCGAGCACTGCGGCCAAGGGGGGCGCGTGAACGGCAGGAGGAGCCCGGGCTCCGGCAGGTACACCCTGAACATGATGGTGGACATCTTCTTAGGTGAGTCTGTTCTCCCACAAACTCCTGAGTAACCTGGGGCACAGATCCCCAGCCAGGAATCGAGAGGGTTGTGCGATGCCAGCGGGCGTTTGAAAAAACGTGTATTTTGCAAAGTTAATCTTCCCAAGAATCTCTTGGTGGTAAGTGATCCAAAATAAATGAAACCGAAGATTTAATCCATTTCAGGTTGCTATAGTGATAATATTGGTTTTCCAGTATTTAAAGGCTTTTTTGAATGTGAGTAGACTGCCTTGGGAATCTCCTGCAGGGTCTGCAAATGCACATCTTCATGGGCTTTGTGAGCACAGGCTCATCCTATGCTTTCTGTTGCTCAGGTTCTACGAGTGCCAAGATTCAGTCTGGAATATTTGGGAAGGGGGCTGCCTATTCCAGGCACAATGCGGAGAGGCTGTTTAGAAAACTGGTCCTGGACAAGATCCTGGATGAGGATTTGTACATCACAGCTAATGACCAGGCAGTGGCATATGTCATTCTGGGAGAGAGAGCTCAGGCTGTGCTGGATGGGTCACTCCAGGTGTGTAACTATTTAGTTTCTTGAAGGCACTGTTTCAAGGAAGGTGCTGCAGTTTTCCTTTAGCATATCCCCTCGAGTAGCTTAAAGACAGTTTGCCTCCAGCAGAACTAATAGATGGTACTGGTAGATGCAAGGAACAGAATCCAAGACATGTGATTCCTAGCCCAGTATCCCAGTAATGATGTTGTGGGGCAAAAAGTGAGTTTGAGAGGCTTGGAGAGGTTTAATCTTTCTCTTCTTCCACACCCGTTCCCGTTGGACAGTGAAGGAAAGTTCTGACTCCCACAGAAACTTGGCTAAGAAGAGAAAGAAGGACCAGCACTCCTTTTGTTTTCTACTCTTATTTTTTCCTAGTCACTGGTGGGATCTGATGGAATAGGCACTCCATGAAGGTCATGGGACAGACCTGGAGGCAACAGCTCCTGTGTGTTAGTGCTGTGTTTGGAGCAGGACAGAGCCCTCAGCATTACCTCAGTGACCTCTGAAGCCAGCTGAGAAGTGGGCTCTTTTCCCTCTCTCTAAACTCTGCCAGCTCTTTGTAGAAGAAACTTGGGTGTGGTAGAGTAGCCTGTAAAAAATTATTTAAATATGTATACTGGGTAAACAGCTGTTTTTGGTCCATCAAAGGGTACTCTTGTTTCCTGTGCTGTGTTCCTGTGTTATCAGTCAGGGTGTGCAGGAGGTCCCTGGCAGCAGTTATGGATGGCTCCTTTCAACAGGTGGAGTTCCACGAGACAGAGAGTGCCAGTGCCATCAGAAGGCAAAGGGCTTCCATGGCAAAGATGTCCCAGCGGGAAGAGATGGTTAAACAGTGCCTCAGTGAACTTACAGACACCTGCAAAACCCTGGGCAAAGTCTTTGATGTGCATTACTTCAATATTTTCAGTACTTCCACCCTAAAGAAAATTGCAGGTAAGGTCAGGTTTCTCAGAAGTCCTTTGGGGCTTCTGCATAGAGGGGCATGGAAAGGAATTAATTTCCTTCAGCATATCTTTATAAAAAGTTATTTGTTTGACATGTCTGAGGGGTCCTTTGTTGTGTTGCAGAAACCTTGTCGTCAGACATGGAGGTGTTGCTGCAGATCGATGGTGTCACAGAAGACAAACTGGAGAAATATGGTGCAGAAATAATTAAAGTGATGGATAAGTACTCAGAATGCTCCCTCCCAGGTGTGCTTTGTTCCTCAACATGTACTTCCTGTTCAGTGCCTTTCTCTGCTCTAGCAGATGTTTGCTGAAGTTACCATGACTTAATCACAGATAACTAATTCTCACGGTTCAGTAACTCCTAAAGGGAGCAATCACTTTCAGAACATACCAAAGTCTTTGTACCTTCCCACTAGGTAAATTCAGGGTATCTCCAAAAGGCTGGGGATGGGGCAGTGCAGAGGAGGTGAGGAGCAGGCAGGACAGATGTTTGGATACCACCAGTGTGTTCTGGTGACTGACTGGCACGGGGGATACCTTGACTGAGTTGTTTTCCCTCCGTGCCTGTGTGTAGAAGATGCTGCCTGCCCAGGTGCAGACACTGCCACGGGGAGCCCCGGCTTGCTGGGCAGCGATGGAGAAGCAGAGGATGCAGGTACAACCTCCAGCTATTTTGGCAATAACACAAACCAGAGGAGGAAAAGGAAGCGGCCGCCGAACCCCAGGGACTCCAAGAGGAAAAAGACCAGTGGTGGTGGCAGCCAGCAGTTCCACCCCAGAGGGTACGTGCCTGGGGTCACTTGTCACTCCTCTTTGCATAGTGATGATCCCAGAACTGCAGTTACCCCCCTGCAGTTTCTTCAGTATGGGCTTAAATAATGGTGTCAGAATTATCCGGGTGCCTGGTCAGAACTGCCTTGCCCTGCTTTGCTGCATGTTTGGCTTAAAAAGCTGGTGAGGAAGGATATTTGACAGTTGTCCTCAAACTTGACTGCCACAGGCTAAGCAGGGAACACGACATTTCAGTGTTCTGCCATAGCCAGCACTAGCAGGCTGACCAGGTTCCTTGCTTGAAATCATAAAGAGGTCTTGAAACTTTGAACATTTGATGGAATATTTGAACTTCAGCCCCTTGTTAATTCAGATTCTCCCTCTGATTGTATCAAGCAAGGCAACACCTGCATCTGCTGTTGGTTGGTCTTGAGCTTTTAGGGCAGATCTGCCACTTCCCAAGGATTTCCCCTTCCCTGCCCCATTTTTCATCACTCTGCTCCATGGTTTTTGTAGCAAATGGTTTTCCCAGCCCAAAAGGTTTTGTCCACCCTTGGCACTTTCCCGTCTGCTGGAATATGTGTCGTTAGCTGCTGTTGCCTCTGAACTGTCACTTGCTGTTGCTGCTCACCCTTAGGTACATCCCAGAGTAACAGCTGTACTGTTTCCATTTCAGAGGTCGTTTGGTGTTAAGAAAATAAATTTTACAAAAGGAGTGTGTAGTCCTCTAGAAAATGCAGTGGTGGTGCCCGTGTGAGCGCAGGCTGGTGCAGGGACCAGGGCAGGTGGCACAGGTGTCTCACACACACCTCCTCTCTGATTTTTGCAGTGGCTACAGCAGGTACAGAAGGACCAAGAAGCTGCCGAGGTCAAAGGCTCCAGCGTCCTCCAGTGCCAGCTCCGTGTCCCACAGTGTTGGTGGCTTGCAGGGAGCTGCTGGGAAGCTGGCCATGATGGCACTGCCCAAACCCAAATCCAGGAGCTTCCTTCAGCCTTCATATTCCATATTTTAACTGGGAAATGCAATTACTGGATGAATTTCCCCAAGATGGAATCACTGTTTATTAAATTTTTGTTTCATTTGCTGCTGCTGAACCTTCTGGGACTTGTGTATTTGTCAAGTACAAAAGCTCACATTAAATAAATATTTTTTTACTTGTCAGTTTATTTGGGCCTTTCTACTTGTGAGTGGTTCTAGAAATTCTCCCTGTTGGTGACACTCCTCCCTATGCTCCTGCTCTACAGCCCCCTCAGGGACATGATCAGTGCCAAAAATGCTGGGGGCTGCATGTCCCCAGAGCTGCGCCTGCCTCTCCTCGCTTGCTGCAGCCTCCGTGCTCCAGAGCTGGAGAGCTGGGCTGCTCCTCTGGAAAGGACGGGGTGGGAAGGAGAAAGGTAATGAATGCTTTTGACTTCCCCATTTGATTCCCCACATCCTGGAACTGGGAGTGCCTAACCCCGTGCCCTGGGTCTGCTTTTTTTCCTTAGTGTTTCTTTCTGTTGAAGCCGTGATCTTGTCGTGGCACAGGGGCGGGAGCTGCCCTTGGGCCGCTGCCCTGCCTGGCCCGGGCACGGCGGTGTCGGGTGCGGGCCGTGCGAGCCGGCTGTGCCCGCAGGCCGTGAGGGCAGGCCGTGAGGGCCGGCTGTGCCCGCAGGTTGTGCCCGCAGGCCGTGAGGGCCGGCTGTGCCCACAGGCTGTGTCCGCAGGTTGTGCCCGCAGGCCGTGCCCGCAGGCCGTGAGGGCCGGCTGTGCCCGCAGGCCGTGCCCGCAGCACCGGGCCGGGCAGGGCAGGGCAGGACGGGCCCTTCCCCTGCCGGACCGCAGCCGCGCATTTCATCCGCTGTTTCTGGCCAACCAGTCCGACTGGTTGGCGCTGCCAGCGACCGTAAAGCTCAGCCGGTTCCACCCGTCATGGGCACGGACACCTTCCCTGTCCCGGGCTGCTCCAAGCCCCGTCCAGCCTGGCCTTGCGCGCTTCCGGGGGTCCAGGGGCAGCCACAAAATTAACCCGTATAAAATACCAGCTTCTCCGGGCACACTGTGCCAGGGCCTCACCCCCTCCCGGGGAGGAATTTCGCGCTATCCCAGCTATCCCTGCCCCGCGGCGGCGGAGCGCGGGCGGTGCCAGCCCTGAGGGCGCTGAGGGCGGGCCGGCCCGGCCGCCCTGTGCGGGCGGGAAGCGCCGCTCCGCCCCGCGCGCGCCATGGCGCTGTCCCAGCCCGGGCCGCCGGAGCCCGAGCAGCCGTCACCGCACACCCGGCAGCAGCTGCAGGTCCGGGGCCGCGGGGACAGCTGGGGCCGGGGGACAAGGGGACTGAGATGGGAGGGGACCCGGGCTCCGGCAGGAGAGGGGACCCGAGAGGAGTTGGCCTGTGAGGGGAGAAACCCGGGGAGGCGAGGAGCGGGGCCGGCGCGGTTCAGGGCCCGGCAGTGCCGGGGATCCGGCCGCGGGTCCCCGCCGACTCCGGTTTTCCTCCGCAGGAATCTCCCCCGGCGGGCCCCACTGAGCCCCGCTCGCCCCCCCAGGAGCCGCTACCGGCAGGCCCCGCCGAGCTCCGCTTGGCCCCCCAGGAATCCCCCCCGGCAGATCCCGCCGAGCCCCGCTCGCCCCCTCAGGATCCGCTCCCGGCAGACCCCGCCGAGCCCCGCTCGCCCCCGCAGGAATCCTCCTCGCCAGGCCCCGCCGAGCCCCGCTCGCCCCCGCAGGAATCCTCCTCGCCAGGCCCCGCCGAGCCCCGCTCGCCCCCGCAGGAGTCCTCCTCGCCAGGCCCCGCCGAGCGCCGGCCGAGCGCGGCCCCGGGCCCGTGCCGGCAGCTGCGGGTGCTGCTGACGCCGCTGCCCGCGGCCGCCTTGCCGCGGCCCCAGAAGCGGCTGCCGAGCCCCGCGGGGACCCGCACCCCGGCCGGCAAGAGGCCGCGCCCGGAGCCCGGCAGCGGCCCCGGGGCCCCCTCCGGCTCCCCGCCCGGCCCCAGCTCGGCTGCCCGCGGCCAGGATGGGCTGTGGGATACGGACAGCGACGGCAGCGACGGGGGAGACGCGGCTCCGGTGAGTACCCGGCCCCCGGTTATTATCTTTAGGAAAGTAAAGCTTGGGGGTGTTTTTCTTCTGTACGTAGGTTTTCTTTCCCCTTTTTAACCTCTGGCTGGCAGTGTCCCACTTCATTTTACACTTTCGCTTAAGTTCTAAGTTCTTTATTGAGTCTCTTTATTATTGTTTTCATTATTAAAAAACTTGATACAGTTCTCTTCATAGAGTTAATGCCAGAGTAAGTTTTGGAAAGCAAACTGGACCTGTATGGATAGATTTTGGTGTTGATACATGACCACCCCAATTTGTATGGTCTTACGTTTCTTACAAATATATCAAACCACTTAAAAAATAATTTAATAATTTAAAAATAATTTAAATAGTTTAGAGACTCACTTCCCTGAGCCTGGGATCTCTCTTGCAGCCATGTAACTGTATGATGGAGAGTAACTGGCATTTCTTTCTGTAGGATGGATACTCCCACCTATCAGCCTACGAAAGGAAAAGACTAAAGAACATCACAGAAAATGCTAAATTCCTTGCTGCTCTAAAGCTGCATAAGGTTTGTATAGGGTCTACATAACATCAAAATGCTCTTTCCGTGTGTCATAATTGCACTGTCACCCCTCCCAAAGGGTGTAAAACCCTTTCCTCACTGGGGCAGCTGTATATGAGGAAAGCCATGAAAATCACAGAATCCTGGAATGTTTGGAAAGGACCTTAAAGCCCCTCTTATTCTACCTCCTGCCATGGGCAGGGACACCTTCCATAGACCAAGGTGCTCCAAGCCCTGTCCAGCCTGGCCTGGAACACTTACAGGGGTGGGACAACCACAGTTTCTTTCTTCTTATTATAAATAATTGCAGTAAGTTCATTGCTGCCTTGAGATAATTGTATTTTATACAGGTTAATTCTTTATGCTCATTATCTATAATTAATCTCTTTTTTCTCTTTAAGTCAGCTGCAAGACTTAACCAACTTATAACTAAAAGGCAATCTCATGTCACTAAAAGGTACAATAACAGTAGATGAGATTTATATCCTCAGTTCTTCATTGTGGGATGAAAACAAATGTTGGGAAAAGGTGGGGGGAAAAAAGAGAGGGTGTGACCAAGGTGCAAGGGAGAGGGTAACCAGTAAATGGGGAGGAGGAGGCACTGGCTGTGCCAAAACAGTGCCAGGTCGAGCAGCAAATGAGCTGAAGCCCAAATAAAGAGTAAGCTGTGTGGTGGGAGAAGGTGGGAAAGGCTGGCTTGGTGAGTGAATGGCTGGGTGGATAATGAATGAGGAGAGCTGGGAAGGGAAGCGGCCAGGGGGGCATACATCACAGGGAAAACAGGGGGGGCACCTGTGTGTGCCCTGGGAAAAGAGGGGCCAGGAGGGGCTGCTGTCAGTCAGCTGTGCCCTTGGCTGTGTCCCTGAGCACGGGGATGGTGTGACTGAGGTGCTCTCGTTGTTCCAGAGCCAAGCCTAAGAAGGTGGAGGAAGAGCCAGAGCTGCGGCGATCCAGGCGCCTGCTCAGGGTGGAGCCGCTGGACGTTCCCGTGCTCAGGACGTTTGCCTCGCCAGTGCCAGAGGAATATGTGAGATGGGGAAGGGCTGAGGAGGGCTGGGTGCACAGCAGCTTTCTGAAACCACTGCTGGGGACACTGCTGGGTGGCACTGGGCATTGCAGACCCTGAGGCATTTGGGAGGTGGTGAGGCAGGGACAGGAAGGAAGGGTCAGTTCTGTCACCTCCAGCAGGTGCCACGGTCTTGTCACGAGCCAGGCAGTGCCCTGTGGCCCAGGCTGATGACATGGTGCACTTGGGATCCACAGAAGGGTCCTGAGATAAAACATTCCACATCAACAACCCATGGAGCTGAGCAGCCGTAAATCCAAAGGTTTATTACTCTGGGTTTTATTTCACTGTAACTTCGGACCTGGTTTTATTTTGCTGGGTAATACTTACCATCTCTTTGCAGCAGTGATGGAGCAACAAGTAAAAGGTATGTTGTTCTGAGAGATGAGAATTTACACCTTCCATGGAGCTGTAGAATGGATTTGAATCTCTAACAAAGGTCTTGCTGGAGTACCAGGAGAGGAAGAAACCCAGGGAGGCAGTTTGTCTGTGCTGCCAGTGAAATTCTCTTTATCTTTTTAATAAGGTTATGATCCCCCCTTCTGTTTTGACTGTTTATTGATGGTCCTGTTGTAGGCATGTTCTCAGAATGTCTGGTGTGGGGAAAGTACAAATTCACCTTGTTTTAGTTGGTTTGAGTTACAAAAATTGCCAATGTCATCCCAGCCTCAGGTTCCAGTCGGACCTTTGCCCATGGTTCCAGAGGATCAGGCAGAGAACAGTAAATGGACAGAGGCCGTACTGAGCACGTGGTTGAGGATAAGTGAGGTATTATTGGTTTAATGAGTTAATTTTGGATAATGTTATTTCGCTTGGGCTCTGATTTTGGTTAAATATCTCCTTTCTGTCTGCAGCTGAAAGTGGAAGATGCTGACAAGGGCACACCTGACATAAAGAGGTAATGTGCAAACAGCAGCCAAATCTGGGGGTTGTGTGGCCCCCCTTCCTTCCCTAATGAACCTTTTGGTGGTGGTTGTCATTTTGGTTTTCCAGGTACCAGGAGAGCCTGAGCAGCATGGTGCTGAGCGAGGAGAACATCAGGAAGGTGGTGAGAGCCCGGGTGTGTTCCATGGCCATCCACCCTTCTGAAAGCACCATCCTGGTGGCAGCTGGAGACAAGTGGGGGCGTGTTGGCCTCTGGAATGTGGTGAGTGCTTGATGTGCTCCTCTCCTGAACAGGTGTGTGGTTCAGGACAGCTGCAGCACAGCCTGGCCTGCTATTTTGTCAGGCTCATGAGAGTGTTTTAGGTTTTTTACATTCTCAGGGATAATACCTGGTGGTTCTCAAGAGTGATTGTCAAATTTAGAGTTGCCAGAATGGCTTTTCCTTTTGCTCTTCCTTGGGTTTTTTCTGAAGTTTGAGAGCAGAGTCATCTTTGTGGGATGAACCAGAACTTGGTCCAAAATGACCTGTTCAGTTTCTTTTAAAATAACAAAATGATGGGAAATTTGGAGAAGAAGACACAGGACACACATTCCTGCTTTCATGCAGTTTGGGTCACTAATTCAGCCTTGACCTCTCAGTAAGCCAGTGTGTCCATATTTTGGTGTAGCAGGAACCAGCTGTGGGTGAAAATGAGGCAGGTGCTGCTGTCCAGATCCAGGGCTGGTGGCTGCAGTGGCACTAATTGCAGCAGGAAGTTGCAGCTTTCCATAATTAGGGACCAGAAGCAGTCTCACTGTCCACATGACCTGTGCTGGTGTGTCCTCTCACCCAGCACCCTTTGCCTCCTCCAAAAAACATTGAAAAGGCAGAGCTTTGGCTTTAGGAGTTGTAGTCGTTCACAGAAATAGCAGCAGTGATCAGCACCTGTGTCTGTGGGATCTGTCCTTCTGCAGAGCTGCGGGACTGAGGACGGAGCCCACACCTTCATCCCCCACAGCTTCCAGGTCAGCTGCATGCACTTCTCTCCCTGCAACCCTGCTCACCTGCTGTCCCTCAGCAACGACACCCTGCGCTGTGGCGATGTCACCAGGGCTGTCTTCGATGAGGTGAGGCCCTGCTGGGAAGGTTTAGTCTGCTTGGACCAAGGCATCATTTGGTTGTTGTATTAACAAGAAAGTTCAGGTTCTACTTCCACAAGGACATGTGAATCAACCTTTCATTAACACCACATAAATAGGGAGAAGTTTCCTACTCACCAAGACCCAGTGAAAGCCCGCGTTCTCCCAATTTCCAAGTTTACATTTCTGCCCGTGATTAAAAGTTTCTGGAGCGCTGGAGAAGGGAAAGATATCCTTAATCCTTGCTCAGTGTGTGCTCAAGGCCAACAGCCCTTTGATTGCTGCAACACAGAGGTTTTAAAATTTGAATTAAAAAGGGAAAGGGTGAAACCCATAGCCCAGGGAGTGTTTGGGTGTTGGAACAACTGGCTGTTTCCTTTGGTGACATTTAACCTTGCCTGGGCTCAGATCTGCAGGAGTGAGGAAAACTTCTCGTGCTTTGACTTCCTGGAAGAGAACGGCTGCACTGCCATAGTGAGCCAGTGGGACGGGGGCGTGGCCGTGGTGGACAGGCGGACCCCGGGGCTGTCCTCGGAGCTCTCTGCAGACATCGGCTTCAGGAGGACACGGACAGTGCACGTGCACCCCCTCAACAAACACCATTTCCTGGCTGCTGGCTCGGTGTACGTAGCCCACATTGAACTGCTTGTCTCCTCAGTGCTCTGTGTGCTGGGGAGAGCTGGGGCTCAGGAGTTTCTCTGCCTCACTGTACAGCCAAAGCTGTCTCGGTCCTTTTAGAAAACAGGTTTGCAGTCCTTGGCAGGATTGAAGGTGGGATTTGGTTTTATTTCCCTTCACCCTTTGGAAACGGGGACAGGTGGGCCCTGGTGGGCTTTGGCACGGAGGGACTTTATGGAGGCCTAGGCTGGGGTGGTTTTGGTGCTCCCAAAATCCCTTGGAGCCACCACTGGAGTGGATGCTGAAGTTGTGAAGCAACTGCCGTGCTCTGGAGCTGTTCTGGTGAATGCAGGGTAATGATTGCAGTGTTTGTGGTGCCTGTTGCAGGGACGTGTGTGTTTTCGATGTTCGGTACCTGAAGGCCAAGGGGAACAAGCCCCTGAGCTCTCTCCCAGGACACACCAAAAGTGTGGCCTCGGCCTATTTCTCACCTGTCACTGGGAGCAGGGTGGTGACAGTGTGTGCTGATGACAAGCTGAGGTAAGGCTGTGGAAGGAAGAATCCTCATGGAAAATTTGGGCAGATTATTATTATGACTGTTTGGGCAGATTATTATTATTGTTGTTCTTCTTATTTCTCCACATGACCCATCACTGAGAACTTTCTGTCTTTATCACTTTACAAAAACGATAAAAATTTACTTGCACTAACATTTTTAATGTAATTTTTAATTGTTTTTTGGTTTGGTTGGGTTTTTTTTTTGTAATTCTCATTTTCCCTTGGGATATTTAACAGTAAAAATATACAAATAAAAAACAAAATCAAAACCCACGAAAAGAGCCAGCCAAAACCTGGCTGGTGAACACAAACACAAAATGCTCAGAAACTTAATCTGTAGCTGTTAGTTGAAATGATGATGATGACAGCTCTTCTGTAAATAGCCGACCATTTCATCATTTAAGTGCTGTGCCTTGCTTGTGTTCGAGGTTCTTTTGCTCCTGGTTACTTTGTGACCAGAATTGAGGTAATTACCTGAGTTTGTGTGGGCTGGGCGGTTTTTGCCCCCGGGGGTGGGGTCCCCCAAGTTGATGGGGGTGAAGCAGCAGGTGGGATGCTGGGCTGGCCTTTGGGCTCTGCAGCCCCTGCTGCAGAGCTGCCAGACAGGGTGGGCTGCAGTTCCAGCTGAGAGCAGCTCAGTTCCCCAGGCACACGCAGTGGTTCCAGCCGGGATGCTGTGCCTGTGGCCAGGCTGGGTGTCTGTGCTGCTCTGTGCACCCCACACTCCTGGGCCCCAGGGGATGATGCTCTGCCTGGGGGAAGGGCTGGCTTTGAGCACAGGTCCATGGGATTAATGTGCTGTTCTGTGCCCAGGGTCTACGACACCACCTCCTTGTCACCCACTGTCACACTGCTCAGCTCCATCAGGTGAGGACAGCACAGCTGGGCCAAGGCTGCTCCTGTGGGTCTGGAGGGACAGGACACAGGGAATGGATTCCCACTGCTGGAGGGCAGGGTTAGGTGGGGTTTGGGGCAGGAATTGTTCCCTGGCAGGGTGGGCAGGCCCTGGCACAGGTGCCCAGAGCAGCTGTGGCTGCCCCTGGATCCCTAGCAGTGCCCAAGGCCAGGCTGGACATTGGGGCTGGGAGCAGCCTGGGACAGTGGGAGGTGACCCTGCCATGGCAGGGGTGGGATGGGATGGGCTCTAAGGTCTCTCCCAACCCAAACCGTTCTGGGATTCTTGTCCCATCCTGCCCATCCCAGGACAGGGATCCCCTGCAGGGATCTGAGCACTGCAGTGTGAGTGCTGAAGGTTCAGAAGGCAGGGGAGCAGATGGGACAGAAACGATGATTGAAAATGCTGGATTCACGAGGAGGAATGTTCCTCTTCCCCTGCAGACACAACAACAACACGGGCCGCTGGCTGTCGCGCTTCAGGGCCGTGTGGGACCCCAAGCAGGAGCACTGCTTCCTGGTGGGCAGCATGGCACAGCCCAGGCAGATCCAGGTCTTCCAGGACACCGGGGATTTGCTGCACTCCTTCTGCAACGCCGACTGCCTCAGCTCCGTGTGCTCCATCAACGTCGTCCACCCCAGCCAGAACATCCTGGTGGGAGGCAACTCCAGTGGCCGCCTCCACGTGTTCAAATAGAAGTGCCCTAGGTCTTTATTTTTCACCTTTCTGCATTGACTTGGTTTGTTCCATACTAAGCAGTTCCGAAGCTGACTGTTGTTTCTCAGGACAGAAATGTACTTTGAAAGTCTTAAAATAAATAGTTCAAACTACCTGTGGCACCCGTGTCTTCCATGGAAATAGAAGTGATTCCTCCCTCGGGTGCTCCTGGTGCCCCTTCCCCAGCTCTGTTCCCTTCCCTGGACGTGCCCCCGAGTGCCTTCCTTGTGCTGAGGGGCCCAGAACTCCCAGGTGCCTTGTGAAGTTGTGCCCCCAGAGTGCAGAGACACGTGAGGGACTCACCTGCACCTCTGGAACTCTCACTGCAGGGAGAAGCTGCTAAAAGACCAGATTTCTCACAGTCTGAGCTGTTCTCACTTGAGTAAAGAAAAGTCAGAATCACTGAACAAAGCTCATCCCGACTCTGCTTGTCATGATATTTAAATATTTATTTAAATTTAAAAATACTTTTCATGGCACCAATGATTTTATGCTAACTAAGGTATTGGATATGTAGAAAAAGGTACATTTTGAAGGAAAAAAAGATGTAACTTACAGTATTTGGCACATGAAAGGTTAATCTCTAGGTTTTCTTTATGAAAACTAAGAAATTCACATTTTCAGGTATTTTACTGTCTACTGCTGAAAGATGCAGTATGCTAGGACGAGATTCATGGGTTTCTGATCTCAGAACCTATGGAAACAACATTTTGGTAGAAAGACGGGTAAAACAGGGCCTGAAACACACGACAGGGTCTGGGACAGACGGGAGAAACGTACAACGGAAATTCACCAGTTCTCGAGGTTTTGCGGTAAAACGCTGGGTGACAACGGCAGAGGTGACCTGGGGCTGGCACAGAGCGTTACCCGAGGAAAGCCAAGGTGGAAGGTCCCGGCTGCGGGCTCGGAGGATGTGTCCAAAAAAGGATGGAGCACGGGATGGAGCTGTGCTGTCACCACGTCACACAGAACATTGCAGTGAGGAGAGGAGGAGGAGGAGGAGGAGGAAGGACGACACTGCAGCGTTAACCCGGGGGTAAAAAATGTCAGCGTCGGGACGAGCACAACTGCATAGAAACATCAGCGCTATGGGCTGAGGTAGGAACACTACACTAAGAGTTAATTTTGCTATGTTGCATAAAACAGAATTATCATGTAAAAGAAATCGCTCCTCCGCCTCCTGGAGCCTTCCCGGGGGCTCCTGGAGCCTNATCATGTAAAAGAAATCGCTCCTCCGCCTCCTGGGGCCTTCCCGGGGGCTCGTGGAGCCTTCCCGGGGGCTCCTGGAGCCTTCCCAGGGGCTCCTGGAGCCTTCCCGGGGGGTTCCTGGACCCTTCCCGGGGGGTTCCTGGAGCCTTCCCGGGGGGTTCCTGGACCCTTCCCGGGGGGGGTTCCTGGAGCCTTCCCGGTGGTTCCTGGAGCCTTCCCGGGGGGCTCCTGGAGCCTTCCTGGGTACTCCTGGAGCCTTCCCGGGGGGGGACTCCTGGAGCCTTCCCGGGGGGCTCCTGGAGCCTTCCCGGGGGGCTCCTGGAGCCTTCCCGGGGGGCTCCTGGAGCCTTCCCGGGGGGCTCCTGGAGCCTTCCCGGGGGGCTCCTGGAGCCTTCCCGGGGGGCTCCTGGAGCCTTCCCGGGGGGTTCCTGGACCCTTCCTGGGGGCTCCCGGAGCCTTCCCGGGGGCTCCTGCCGTGCTCGGGAGCCGGGGCTGGAGCCCACGCCCTCCCCGGGCCCGGTGCCGTGGGCGGGCCATGAGCTGGGCAGGGGCCGGTGCCCCCGCCGGGACCCCTCCCCTTATTGCAGTGACAAGGAGCCCGCGTGGCCCAAGGTCCCGGTGCCGCGGCGGTGGGTGCTGTGTGCTCAGAGACAACACGGACATCGGGCTTTGTAAAACCCCAGGTACGGCCCCAGCTTACGGAAAAATCTCTCCCTGAGATGAAATTAAACTTGCTCAGCTGTTTTTACACCTTTTTTTTTCCTTTTTTTTTTGTTTTTGCTGATATGTCCAACTTGTCACCCCAACCTAAGCAGAAGTGGCTGTTATTGCTCCCCGTGGATGGGCTGCTGCTCCTGGTGACCAGCGGGTCGTCACCGGTGCCGTGAGCTGGGTTTATTGACTTGCACTCCACCACGGTCGGGGCTAAAGGTGTCCCTTGGCTTCTTCAGTGTCACCTGCGCTTCTGAACTCGTGTCCTCTTGGGAAGAGTCCCCAAACCAGAGCTCCTTCTGTGTCCCAAACGCAGCAGGGCTCGGCTGGCGCTGGGCTCCTGGCGTTCCCTCTGAAACCACTGCTCACTGGGAACCGCTCGGTGCCGGCGCCCACGGTCACCCCATCCGTAAAGTAAAAAAAGACTGGATTAGGTTTGATAACAAAATAGCTTTTCCTTGTTAAAATAGACCTTGAAATGTCTCTCTCTTTTTTTTTCTTTTTTCTTTTTTTTTTTTTGTTCTTTTTCCTTGGATTTTTTTTACAAAACAGGTACAACTGCTGGAGGGTAAAGGTCATCCCAAGAAATCTGCCACAGTCACTACAGCTCCACGCCAGGTTTGGCCACGCGTGCCCGGCGTCCCCTGGCTTCCGTGCTCCCCTGCCCTCGGGAGCACCGATGCTTCAAGGCTTAAAAAAGTGGCGAAGGGCCGAGTCCGCAGCTGGGCGAGGGCTCCGGATGGCTGCGCTGCGGGGAGGGGCGGGCACCGGGGCGTCCCCGAGAGCGTCGCGGCTGTGTCACCTCGTAGGAGGCTCCGGTGAGCAGGGAGGGCTCTGCCAAGCGGTTCGTGGAGGGCGGGGGTGGCGGGCACAGTGCGGATTTAATACCGTAACAGTACACGAGTGTTAAATTAAACCTCAGTAGCACCATTGCTAAAGCTCCTGCGGAACGGCCCCGCCAGCCCCGGCTGCTGCGCGGGCGCGGGGGCGGCAGAGCAGTGAATTCCCCTCTGCTCGGTGCTTCCCAAGTCGTGCGCGTGGGATCGGGATGGGAGGTGTTGTGCGGGCTCCGGGGGTGGGAGCGGCGCGGCTGGGCACGGGGAGGAGGGGGCTCCGGGGGCTGCCCACCCTCCTCTTCCTCCCGGAAAGCCGCCTCCTCGGCCGGCCGGGCTCGGGGTCGGGAGGGGAGGGTTAGAGAGTGACGGCGGCAGGTCCGGGCCCCCGTGGTGGCTCCTGCCTTCAGGTGTCAATGAGCAGGTTTACCACGGCGCGGAGCTTGCAGGCAAACCATCGCCTGAGGGGACAAAAGTATTGGTAATGGAACTGCTCGAACTCTGGGGTCTGGCGGATATCACGGAAAAAGGCAGTGTCAAGGTCGGACTCGGTAAGGACGATCAGGAGGAGGAGCAAAACAAAGAGGAGTCCAACTGTCACAAGGAGCAAACGGAGGACACTTAAAAGAAACTTATTCACCTGTTGGGCCTGTGCCGGCCCCAGGCCGCCGGCGCCGGGGCACAGCGCCCGCAGCTCGCCCTCCGCCTCGGCCGCCGGCGTGCCCGCCTCCGACTCCTTCTCCTCCTCGATGCTGCACGGGGCCCCGTTGGCCTGGCGCGACAGCAGCATCAGCTCCAGGCTGTGCTCGGCCACGGGCGTGGGCAGCACGCTGTCGGCGGGGCTGTAGCTCTCGTCGGCGATCACCGCCACCCGCTCGCTGCTCTCGGCGCGGCCGCTCCGGCCCGGGCCCGCGAAGGCGTCGCCGTGGGAGGCCGAGCGCACCGGGGTGGAGTGGGCGCTGTCACGGAGGGACTCCAGGCCTGCGGAGACAGGGGAGGGGGCAAGGGGCGCTCAGCGGGGTGCGGGGGATCCCTCTCCACAGCCGGGAGCCTCCCGCACTGCCCTACCCCGGTGTCCCCCGCGGGGACAGGGCGCGGCTGCCCCGGGCTGCTGCTGCTTGTTGTTGTTGCTGTTGTTGTTGGTGCTGTTGTTATTTTTGTTGTTGTTGTTGTTGTTGTTGCTGTTGTTGTTGGTCCCTCGGGACCTGCAGCCCCTTCAAGGCCACTCGTGACTGCGGCGGTGGCGCTTTGACCCCCCCTGGCTGGTCACGGGCCCCGCCCGCCGCTGGCTGCCAGCCGGGCCCGGGCGTGTTCTGGGGACGGTCACACGCACCCGCGGGCTGTCGCTGCCCTGAGGTGACGGTGACAGTCCCCATGGCAGCTGCCCACAGTGCTGGGGCCCCTCTGCTGCCCGGGACACGGCGACACAGGCAGGAACGAGCCGGGGAGCGCGGCCGTGGCGGGGGGCAGGGATGAGAGCCCCGGGTGGGAGTGGTGTGAAGAGAGGGGTGTGCTGGGCTGCGGGGGTGGGTGTCCCCATGGCACGGGGGGAGATGTCCCCATCACATGCAGGAGGCTCCTGCAGCACAGGCTGCTCTGAGTTCACCACGACCCGAATGTTTGACACGGCTCACACACGAGCAGGAGCCATGGCAGGAGCTCTGTGCCAGCCCCCGTGCCAGCCCCCAGCCCCGAACCAGGCTGAGCTTTGGTCCTTTGTGCCAAGGAACTCCTGCCCTTACCAACACGTCCTCCAAATCCCCAAATCCCAAGAAACCACGCACATACGGGACTTGTTTCAGATAGTTCTGCCAGGCTGAGGGGGGTGACAGGAATTCTGCCATTGCAGTAGCCCCAGCTCCAGGGAGGGTGTCTGAAGGTCATGGTGGGGACCAGCTGGTCCCCAAGGCCACCCTGCAGGCGGCTGGAGAGGGACAGGGCTGGACCTGTGGCCGGGGGAAGAGCACAGTGCACTGAAGCACCTTGACGTGCTGTCACCACATGTCCTGGCTGCCCAAGGGTGCAGGGCAGCACCCGGAGCTCATCCGGCTGCATTCCCGGGGATTTGCAGCCTCTGGTTCCTGAGCAGGGCGCGGATGCCTCCAGCTCAGCCGGGTGCAGCGCCAGTGCCGCAGCTCCGAGCGGGGAACAGGCTCTCCCCCTGCCAGCTCCGCGCTCTCCCCTCTCATGGGAACGTTCCCCACGGCACCCACTGTGTCCCCAACATGGGGGACAGCCACTGAGGGGGGACCCCTGCTCATCACCACAATGACAGCAGTGCTGGCCCCCAGACCCAACCCCCCTGCCATCTGCTTCCGCAGGACTGAGAGCACAAGCTAGAGAATCCTGGAAATCTGAGTCCAGCCCCACCACCAGAGCTGCTCTGCGGTAACAACAACCTGAGCCCAGCCAGCCTCAGAGACCCCAGCCCTGCATCCCACATTCCTGCATCCCACATTCCTGCATCCCACCCGCTCCCGGGCCGTGCTCACCGGCTGACTGCGGGGACCACAGCCCGTGGGGGACCCCGGGGACACTCCAGAAGATCCCAGAGCCCGCGGCAGCGTTACCTGGCTCAGGCTGGTCCCCAGGGCCGTACAGGGCAGGGTGGCCCAGGCCGGGCACGGCCGGGAGCAGCGGCAGGATGCCCAGGGCCCGGGACAGCAGGCGCGGCCCCAGGGCCAGCACGCGGACCCGAACCTCCCGGCAGCAGTGGTTGATGAGCCACAGGTGCACGCTGACCCTGGTCTTGATCTTGACCAGGCACTTCACCATGGTGGCCGCGGCGCAGGGACGCGAGGAGTGCGGGGACGGCTCTGCAGGCGGCCCTGCTGCCCGCCCTGGGGTCAGCACTATTTTGGGCACCCGCATTCCCCCGGGAGCGAGCCGGAGCGAGGAAACGCAAAGGGGTGGGACCGGCTCGAGTGATTGATGGTGGGAGGCGATTTCATGCTCTGGCTGCTTCCCAACGGCGTGTGGGGGGCAGACTGTCACATGGAACTGGGTGGCAGAGGTGACCCTATCTGCTTCCATCCCCAAAACCGGCACAGCCACCGGCCCTGGGATCGCTGGGTGGAATTAAATCCCACCCCTGGGGCAGAGTCCCTGCCCCTGCCTGCATTCCGGGGCCAGGGCCAGTATGGGGCTGGCTGTGCTGGGGCAGGGTTGGCCCCGCAGCCCATCCGGGAGCAGGGAACAGTCACTGGGAGCTGGACACTGCTGTCACCAGCAGGAACAACAGCCACCCCCAGCGGCACAGCCACAGCCCCCAGCATGTCCCCAGCCCTCTGGGGCAGCTCCACAGCTGCTCCCAGCTTTGCCTTTTGCCAGAGCTTCTTACCAGTGCATCCCACCTGACACAGCCCCAGGACGGGGAGAAGCAGCCTGGTGAAACAGCAGCTTTTCTGAGGACAAGGCACTGGGGCGGTGGCCTCAGGTGGAGACGTGTGCAGGTGTGTGTGTGTCTGTGTGTCTGTGTGTGTCCGTGTGTCTGTGTACCTGTGTGTGTGCACACTGTGTGTACATGCGTGTCTGTGTGCTGGTGTGTGTATACATGTCTGTGTGTGTATGTCTGTGTGTACACGGGTGTCTGTGCACACCTGTGTGTGTATCTGTGTGTGTACCTGTGTGTGCATGCCCANTCTGTGTATGTGTACCTGCACAGGTGTGTACCGGCCCAGGTGGGTAGTGCCCAGGTGTGTACCTGCAAAGGTGTGTACATACACAGGTGTGTAGTGCCCAGGTGTGTACCTGCAAAGGTGTGTACATACACAGGTGTGTACGTGCACAGGGGTGTGTACCTGCACAGGTGTGTGCATACACAGGTGTGTACATACACAGGTGTGTACCTGCACAGGTGTGTGCATACACAGGTGTGTACATACACAGGTGTGTACCTGCACAGGTGTGTGTACATACACAGGTGTGTACGTGCACAGGTGTGTAGTGCCCAGGTGTGTGTACATACACAGGTGTGTACCTGCACAGGTGTGTACCTGCACAGGTGTGTACCTGCACAGGTGTGTACCTGCCCAGGTGTGTAGTGCCCAGGTGAGCTGTTCCCCTCCCAGTCCCCGCGTGCCGGGCAGGCTGCCCCGTGTCCTACCTTCCATGATGGAGATGTGCACGGCTCTCCGCCGGGTGCGGGGCACGCTGCTCAGCCGGGGGCCGTGGGTGATGGACGGGCAGCTGCGGCTGGGCACCAGCCCGGCCCTGGGGACAGCAGTGGGGACAGATCAGGGCAGGACAGAGCCAGCGCTGCGGGCACAGGGCACTGCTCTGCCATGCTGCCAGCCCGGGCTGGGCACAGGGCACGGCTCTGGCCACTCTCCCACCCCGGGCTGGCACAGGGCACTGCCCTGCCCACCCTCCCACCCCAGACCCCACCCCTGCCAGGCTCTTACCGGTGGATCTCGGGGGGCTCCCTCTTGATCTTGGCGCTGGACTCCATCACCTCCTTGGCGACGCGGCCGCTGCAGGTGGGTCAAGAGCAGCAGAGGTGAGGACAAGGGCCCAGCCCTGGCAGCCAGGTGGGCACAGCGTGCACAGCCCGGGCCCCTCCCCACGCAGCTCCAGGGGAAAGCAGGGATGTTTTCTCCAGGGAATGGGGGCCATGGGGGAGCTCGGAAGGCTGGGCTGACACGTCAGCCACTGCATTTTGCTGCTGCTTCTGCCACGGGATTCTGGACACCTCCCCTCAGCTGAGATGGACACAACACGGGCACCCAGGTCCTCCCATGCCAGCGAGGAGGGTGCCAGCACTGTCCCCTCAGCGCTGGGGACACACTGCACGTCTCATCCTGCAGACACGAGGTCCCAGGTGCAGGCTCTCGCTGCAGCAACTCGCTGCAGCAATTTAGGATTTGTGCCACACCTCATTGTTCTCAACCCCCAAATCTCCCATCCTCTCCACTCCCGTCCCTGCAAAGCCTCTCCTGTGAGCCTGGGGACGGGGGTGGCCCCTGTGGCACGGGGACAGCAGCGGGGGGCCTGGCGGGTCCGTGCTGCAGTGGGGGCGTCTCTGCAAGACCCCGAGGTGTCCCTGGGCTGCTGCGGCCCCCGGGAGCACCGGCGGCACGGGCAGCACCCTCCTGCGGCCGCGCTCACCTGTATCGGAAGCGGCTGCCCTTGAAGAACAGGTTGCTGCTGGACACCGTCCGCACCTGGCTCGACTTCTCCAACCTGCAACGGCACCGGGGGCGCCGTGAGTCCTGCGCCGCTGGCCGGGCACCGCGGCCGCCGGCAGCCGCGCCAGGTGACAGGAGCAGAGCCCCGGAGGTGCGGAATGTCACCAGGAATGTCACCTGCTGGCACCGGCGGGTGGCACTGGCTGCGGGACACGGGCACCTGCAGCCAGCACGGCTCTTCCCTGCCGGCGGCGTGTCCAGGACAGAGCCACGGCCAAGGCTGTGCAGGGGGCTCGGCCCGCAGCTCCTGCCAGGGCCAGTGACAGCCCCTGCAGGGACTGACCTCCCCAGGGGGCTGAAAGCCCACCACGGCCTGGGAACGGCAGGGTGACACACTCGGCCCCTCCTGCACGGGTGGCCACTGGCCAGGGTGGGTGAAGCTGCCCAGAGGGCCCATCCCATCTCCTCCCCACCCCACCGGAGCTGATCCCTCACCCCGGGAGTGCCCAGCAGCACCTCAGCCAGCCCATGGCCCACCCGCAGGGTGCCCGACCCAGCGGTGATTCACTGCCACGATTAATCACGGAGAGATTACAGCAATGCTGCAATTCCAGTTCGTGTTCATGGAATGAGGAGTGAAACCTGCTGATTGCAGCTGCTGATTGCAGAGCTCCCGGGGGGAACGCATCGCGTGCTCTGTCTCAGCTTGCTGATTGAAATAAAACTCATTACCGAGCACACAGCGGCCTGGGTTAAGGGTGGCACAAACAGGATGGTGCTGCTTGGCATTCCGGGCTTCATCCCAAATAATTAGTTATCATTTCCTGATGGAAGCTTGCTCAGAAGGGATGAGCACAGAGGGGCTGGGGAAGGAGGGGCCCCGCAGGGGAGAGACCCCCATCCAGGGCCACTGGGACGAGGTGCCACACGGCCAGTGAGTGACCCCGGGGCCTGGATGGAGCCCACAGGTGGGCACTGACCCCCGGGGGCTGCAGGACGCCCCAGAAAGCAGCACGTACTTGTAGAAAGCCTGGTTCTCGATCCCACACTTCCAGAGGTGTTTGCAGGCTTCTGGTGTCGGGGCAAAATAGGTGAGAACAATTTTCTTCTCCTAAAGGAGAAAGACAGGGGGTTGGGGGAGAACAGGGAGTGGTGCTCATCCCCCAGACAAAGGATGGAGTAGACAGAGCTGGAGAGTGGCACTGGCACTGACAGATCCTGCTCTGGAGCCCTTTGGGATGCAGGGACCAGCCTGGTGCAGCACCTGGCACGAGGGATGGGCAGATGTGCCCCAGTGCCCACACCTCCCACTCTGCCCCCAGCCCTTGGGAACAGCCACAAACGCAGGGTTTTCTGAAAAATTCCTGCTGAGGGCTCCTGTGGGAGCCAGAGGTGTCCTGGCTGACTTTGAGGGATGATGACAGTGGGAATCATCCCAAGGGAGGGCATGGCCAGGAGCTGTGGGGGGTCCTGGCAGGGCCTGGCTGGGGGCTGAGGGCGGCTGAGGGGTCCAATGCCCAGATCTGGGCAGCAGCAGGAGCAGGGAGGTGACCCCAGCACTGGCACGGAGCTGCAGCTGCTGTCCCTGTCCCCATGGCCCTGTCCCCATGTCCCTGTCCCCATGTCCCTGTCCCCATGGCCCTGCCCTGCTGCTGCCACGTTCCCGGAGGACCTGTTGGAGGAAGGACCCTGCTGTGCCCAGGATGTCCCACGGGAAGGGGAGCACTCACCTCCTTCTGACTTACGTACAGGTAGAAAGTCTTCCCTTCGAATTTCATCTTGGTCACCTCGTTCCTGGAGGGACAAGGACAGGCAGGTGGGAGCTGTGCAGAGCCCACCCAGCCCCCAGAGCCCGTTTGCCATGCCAGGAGGAGCCGCAGGGTGCTGAGAGCAGCCCTGGCTCACACAGCCGGAGCTGGGGTGGGGGACAGCCCGGGGTGAAGCTGGGGCTCAGCGGGGGCTGGTGCTGTGGATGCCAGCCGGTGGCAGTGCCATCTGCCAGGGACACAGCGCCCAAAACTGGACACCCTGCCGGGACCCAGAGCAGCTGAGAAGGCTCTCAGGGCCTGGGGGCATTTGGGACGTGGCTGAGGGGGGCAAATGTAGAGGACAAAGAGCCTGGGGCAGCAGAGCTCGGGGTGCACCGAGCCCTGGGCAGCACCCACAGCCCCGGCCACCCCCGGGCACCCCGGGGAGCCACAGAGCCCGTGGGGGCAGCTCCCACTGGAACTGGGCTCAGCACTGGAGGGGTGGGCTCAGCTCGGGATGGGGTGGGCTCAGGGCTGGAGGGGTGGGCTCAGCTCGGGATGGGGTGGGCTCAGGGCTGGAGGGGTGGGCTCAGCTCGGGATGGGGTGGGCTCAGGGCTGGAGGGGTGGGCTCAGCTCGGGATGGGGTGGGCTCAGGGCTGGAGGGGTGGGCTCAGCTCGGGATGGGGTGGGCTCAGGGCTGGAGGGGTGGGCTCAGCTCGGGATGGGGTGGGCTCAGGGCTGGAGGGGTGGGCTCAGCTCGGGATGGGGTGGGCTCAGCTCTGGATGGGTGGGCTCAGCACTTGATGAAATGGACTCACCACTTGGTGAAGAGGACTCACCACTTGATGAAGTGCACTCTCTTGTTCCCCTGCAGCACCACGAAGCCGAAGGGGGTGAAGGCCAGGAACGCCGCGTTGCCCGACACGTCCTGCAAGGCCACAGGCAGGGCCATCAGCACAGCTGGCTGTCACTTGTCCCCTCAGCCCCAGGGCACTGCACCCCCAGTGCCACCAGCAGCGTGCCACAGTTCTCTCTTACCCTCTACATCAAACATCACATTGACACACACAGAATTTCTGCTAGAAATATAATACCCTGTTATAATTGTTGCAATGAATGTGTATTTATGCAGTAAATATTGTAACTGCACCACTCCGGGTAAGTATATGCAGTGATTATACAGATACACAGTATTTATTTGGTATATGTGATCACTACAATGCACACAGTTTAATATGGTTATTGATTATGTCATCACAGAGTGTCCTGAGCCAGAGGGACCCACAAGGATCACTGCCGTGCAAGTCCTAAACATAAATAAATATAAATATATTATATATAGCAATCAACCAGAACCTGATACCCCAGCTGTACTTCCCTCCCTCAGAGCCCTGCCCAGCCGGTGGCACCCAGCCAGTCCAAACCACTAATTAGTGTCAGCACTTTAACAAGCCCAAGGACTCCAGGGGAGGGGTTGGTGAGCACACTGTGCACAGGGAAAACCAGGGGCAGGCTGGCCTGTGAAAAGGTGAGACAGCTGTGGGTCAGCAGCAATGCCTGGGTTCATCCCGGGGTGTTTTGGCCTGCACATCCCCAGAGGGCTTTTGAGGGATGCTGAGAACCAAAGCCCATCTCAGCTGTCAAGGCTGGATGGCCAAAGGCAGCCAGTGCTGACCCTCAGCCCAACACCTGCAGGGCAAGGGGGGAAGCCCAAAGTCATCCCCTGGGGCTGGCACAGCAGGGACATTCCTGGGCACATTCCTGTGTGTCTGTGCCCCACCCAGCCACAGCTCAGGGCTGCCCAACGGCCTTTGGCTCTTTCCCAAATCGGGGAAAACCTCCGGGAAAGGAAGCAGAGCCTCAGCAGAAGGATGTATCCTCCTGGGGATGCAGGGCTTGGCAGGGGCTGGGGCTGCCAAACGGGGCACAGCTCCCTACACGGGCTCCAAAACACGTGTGGATGTGGCACTCAGGGTCATGGTTAGTGGTGGCTCTGGCAGTGCCAGGGAATGGTTGGATTCAATGCTCTTGGGGGGCTTTTCCAACCAAAACCATTCCGTGGGTCTCTTTGGCCAGGGCAGCAGTTCTGTCTGCCAGAGAAACAGAGGGAGCCCTGCTATTCTCACACGCACAAACACACATTCCTACAGGGATTTATTTACATCCAAAACAAGTGCCAAGGACAGCCCAGGACTCAGGTGAGCCCTGCACAAGAAAGGAAGATCTTTCTCTGTGTTTGTTTCTTGGGGAGAAAACTACCATGAGAGTCCCGTGAAAACTTCAGGGGGATTGAGTCAAGGGACTCTGAACTGGGGGTGGCTGCTGAGAGGGAACAACCCCTCATCCAGAGCTCTCCACAACCCTCTGGAGAGGAGAGAGCACAATCAGCTTCGTTTAACTTTGCTTTCCAGATCCTTTGAGCACATTAACAGCAGCTCTTGATGACCTAGGCAGAATTCTGCTGATAGGCACACAAGTGTGTATGTTTGCCCTTAGCTGTTGTAAGGACATTAATTAGTGTAATTCAAATACATTCAAAAGGTTTTTGGAGTAAAAGGATGGCAATGACCTGACCCTAACAGCAAAGGTCACAAACGGGTGGGAGCTGGCAAGACCACTGCTTAGGAGGGAATTCAGGGCACAGCAACCCCTTGGGTACTCAGAAAGTGCCCATAAATGAGGAAACCCCCAAATTTCCTGCAGCTGTGCACTTATGTGGCACAACCCAGGGCAAAGCCCCAGGGAGAAAACACAGCACAGGCACTGCCTGAGAGCAGAATTTGCTTTGTATCCCACAGCCATCTGCATGTGATGGGATTGCCAGGGACCACGAGCCACAGGCAGTGCCATCCTCACCAACAACGAGCATTTCCAGCAGCAAACTGGATTATGGGCTGGGCAGGGCGGAGGGATGGACTGGCCCAGGCAGATTGATGCCTGTGGCTCCTCAGCCACGTCATTGACCTTGTGCTCGCCTCCCTGGCCCTGCCTCTGCAGGAGGGGACTGAGCACCCTGTTTGTGCACTGAAAACGCTTTCCTCTGACAGCCCTGGGAGGGTTTCAGCCCCTCCCCACTCCCCTCCTGCACTCAGGAGCCCAGGGATGGGGCTGGACACGGCTGACAGCCTCAGCACGGCCCCAGAGCTGCTGGCAGGTGACAAATTCACCTGGGACAGCCCCTGGCACCTCAGCAGATCCTCACTGGCCACGGAGGGGAACCCAACAGCCCAAGGAAAGGGTTTTACCTTGCACGGGTGTGGGTCAACCCCGTAGGTCTCCAGAGTCTGGGCTTTCCTGAGGAAATTGAGCTCTGAAGTAGCTGGTGTCTGCCCACTGCAGGAGGGAAAAACCGGGAAATGGAGCACATGCCACGGCAGACAGCGAGGTGACAGGCAGCTGCAGGGATTCTGTTCATGGTGAACCATCAGCCACTGCACATTCCCGGCAGATTGTCATGGGAGCAGCAGGAGCCCAGCACTGGAGCCCAGCCCATCCTCTCCTGCCAGCTGCATGCACAGGAGCCACGCTGAACTGGCAGCACTGGGAGGGGTCAAAAGGCGTCTGCCAGCCTGAGGGATGAATTCCCTGCCTGCAGCACAAACATCTCCTGGGGGAGCTTGGCAGCAGGAGGCAGCAGCCCCTGGCACACAGGGACACAGCTTGGATGGGGTTTTGGGAAGTTAAACCCACTGCCCGCCCTGGGGAGCCTTCAGGACACGGCTCCAGAGGCACCAGCAGTGCCATGGGATGATGGGGACTGCTGATGGTCCCTACACCTCCTGTCCCTGGGAGGGGAGAGGGCAGGAGGGGGTTCATCAGGGCCTCGGTCACTGTCCCCACCCGAAGGTCCCCTGGGCTGTGCTGGCTGAGCAGGAGCAGGTCCCAGCTGGATGTGGCCCCCCGGGGGTGTGAGTGGAAGTCCCAAGGAGGGACAGAACCACTCTCAGCAGCCCCGAGCCCACAGCCCCTGTACCTCAGCTCTGACTTGTGGATCTCCGCGATTTTCCTCTCCAGCTTCTCCGAGTGTTTGGGGAAGAACTGGAACTTGGAGCTGTAGCCCTCTGGGTGCTTCCCCGGGTCGTAGTCCCCAATCTCAGCTGGTGGGGGACGGATGCAGTCAGGAGAAGCACAGCGTGCATCCCCGTGCCTGCAGCACCCAGCCAGGGCTGGGCACAGCCCGGGAACGCCGCCCCGACCCCGCTGGCACAGATCATCCCTCACTGCACCCCGGTCTTTTGGCTCTTTGTGTGGCAGCCACCCCGCAGCAGACGGGCACTGCCCACATGGATTCATCCCTGGAGCTGCAGGAGCAGGCAGGGGAAGAGGCAGGAGGGCAGGGGCAGGAGGAGCCCGGGGGCTGCTCTGGGGACACCCCTGCACAGGTGAGAGCCCAGCGCCCTCCCCCAGGCCGGCACTGCTGGGTGCCCTGGGAGCTGCAGGTGCAGTGCCCTGCTGTCAGCGCAGTAACGGCAGGTGCTGAGCAGGAAAAGGGGATTGCTGCTCCCACAGGCTCACCCTGCAGGATGTAGGCAGCCAGCAGCGCCGCGTCCGACGTCTTGCACAGGAGGCGGCCGTGGTACAGATCCCTCTTGATCTGCAGGAACACCAGGTACCTGGGGACAGCAGGAGAGCCTCGTGGTTAGGTACAGTTTAAACTCCCCAAACAGCCAGTGTAGACATGGCACATCTGCTGGCAGGGACTTGCTCTGACATCTCCCTCCCATTGACCAAACGTGGCACTCGCTGGGCTGCCCCTGGCAGGGCTGGGGCTCAGACCACACATCCCAGCCCCTTTCCAGCCCACGGTGGTCAGGCACACTGCTCTGGGGCCAGCACATGGCCCGAGGGCTGCAGGAGATCTCCACTGACCTGGACACCCACCGTGGTTCTTTGGACCCCAGCCCACCCAGGTGCCCCATGCTCTGAAGGGGGTCTCATGATCCAGAGCCCACCGGTGCCTGCTGCATTTTCCCAGGATGTTCAGCTTCCCCATAAGGTGATTTTCTCCTTCCCAGACTTTCTGTGTCCTTCTAGGTCTCGGTGTGTGCAGCCACGTCCCTGCTGCGTGCTGCCATGGCCAGCACTGCACCACCCCAGGCAAGCTGCCTCCTGTGCTCCCCATCCCCGTCTCTGTGCCCAGCTAAAGGACAAACTGTGTCGGAAAAATTACATATTCCAATAAATTTAAGCCTAAGTAACATTTTGGGCTGCGTCATGTGGCGTTTGGGAAAACCTTTAGCTGTAAAACATAAGTCACGGAGTGAAGGAGCAAAACGAGCGCTCAGGAACGAATTTAAATAACCAGACTTGCACTCTGCAGTCCTTGGTCATGCCTCATTGCTCAAATCTGAGTTTATGATGAGGTAAACCATTAATTTTCACAGATAAAATACATTAAAGAGAAATCTTGGTATTAAAGTGGACTCAGTCCAGGGAAAAGTGAATTTTAAGCCCAGGTTCCAGCTGCAGCTGCAGGCACAAAGGGCAGCAAGCAGGGGCAGATCACCTGCATGGGGGCCTCAGCCTGGACCTGTGGGGCGTGACAGAAGGCAGAGCTAGATAAGGTTTTGGGAGGAAATTCTTCTCTGTATTCCACCCCCTGCCAGGGGCAGGGACACACGAGACCAGGCTGCTGCAGTGCCAGGGCCTCACCACCCTCCCAGAGAAGAATTTCTTCCCCCTATCCCATCTCCCCCTCCCTGTGGCAGTGGGAAGCCATTCCCCCTTGGCCTGGCACTGCAGACTCTTGTCCAAAGGCCCTCTCAGACCTGGTGGAAGGGGCTCTTTCTGGCCTGGGGGCTCTCGGATGTCCCCACAGAAGGTGCCAGCTCCAGGTGGAGGCTCCAGCCCCGGGCAGAGCTGCCCCGGGGGCTGCTGGACACCCACAGCCACGGCTCATTTCCCAAAGCTGCTGCGGTTGCTCTGCGCTGGCTCCTCGTGTCCCTCCTGCTGGCAGGAGGAGCAGCACGAGGAGCCCCTAGAGATGGCAGCTGGGGAGAGGCTGTGCTGTCAGCCCTGCTCTGCGGCTCCCGGGCCGGCCGCGCTCCTGACGTCAGAGCCGCACGCCTGGCTGCTTCCAGGGCACCCTGGAGAGGCTCCAGCCTTCCCCAGAGCCCAGCACAACCAGCACAGCCCGAGCTGGGGACGTGCCGGGCAGGGCACCCATGGCTGCCTCTGAACTGGAGGAGTCTGAGCAGCAGCGATCGTGGCACGGAGCTGGGGCTGCACTCCGAGTGCTCTGCCCTGGAGCGTGGCTTTGGAACTGACTGCACACAAACACCAAGCCTGGGCCTTTAATCACAGAGCCCAGGGATGGTTCGGGCAGGGAAGGACCTTAAAGCTCATCCCATTCCCCCCCTGCCATGGCAGGGACACCTCCCACTGTCCCAGGCTGCTCCAAGCTCCATCCAGCCTGGCCTTGGGCACTGCCAGGGATCCAGGGGCAGCCCCAGCTGCTCTGGGCACCTGTGCCAGGGCTCCCCACCCTCAGCCTGTGCTCCCCACCAGGCAGGTGCTGACCCAGCACAGGTGGGACTCCCGTGCTTTTCCTGCCAGCAGGAACAATCCCAGAGCATCCGGGCTGGCTGGGACATCCCAGTGGCTGCTGCTCTGTCCTGACTACAAAGCTTGTCCCTGTGCTGCTGCCCCGTTCCCCCACGCGGGGCCCATCCTCACCTGGTGATCTCCTCCTTCAGCGCCGCGGGGTCCGTGGGGTAGAACTTGACTCGGAAGCACATGGTGAAGGGAGGCTGGGCTGCAGAGAGCAGGGACACCGTGTCACCAAGGGGCAGGGCGTGTCACCAAAGGGCAGGGCGTGTCACCAAAGGGCAGGGCGTGTCCCCGCCACCCCCGAACCAGCCCCCAGGGCCGGGTCCCACCCGGGGTCTCTCCTGCCTTGTCCCCCCAGGCTGCCCTTGGTAAAGAGGGGGCAGGCACTCCCCACTGCAGTGGCCACAGCAAGAGCAGATGTCCCTGATACAGCTGTGGGGACGTGCCAGTGGCTCTGTCTGCCCACCACCCAACCCACCTCCCGCTCCCACATGTCACTTCCTCAGCCCATCACTCCTGTCCTGGTCTCCTGCGGGCTGGTGCCCTGAGCTGGCGGTGGGGATAATCCTGCTCTCCACCCACCAGAACTGCTTCTCGACCCGGGAGAGGGGCTGGGAACTGACTCCAGAGGGGACAGGCTGGAGAAAATGGGAATCCATCGGAGAGGGAAGGAGCAGAGTCTGCCCAGACCACCTGCAACTCACCCCGCATCTGCTTCACAACCGACTTGGTAAACTCCAGCCAATGCTGAAAGGGAAAGAAGGTGATTAAAGGCTACAGCCATGACTCGGTAAGGTGGGGACGGTGAGGAGGAGGAGGAGGGTTCTGCTCTGGGTGAGAAAAGCCACCTGAGTGTGGGTGAGTGGCCCTGAAGGGGGCCGGGGGGAGCAGGAGGCTCAGAGCGGCCCCATCCGCAGCGAGGGAGCAGCTCCATGCCCAGCCCCTGGCCCAGCATCGGCTGCTCCCTGTTCCAGCGGTGGCAGAGGAGCCCTGGGAGCAGGAATTGGTTCTTCCGTGGCTTCTATTGATCAGTGGGGAGCACAGCACGAGGCTGTTACGGGTAGCTGTGCCTGCCAGCCCAAAGGGATCCTCACTCACAGCCTCGGGGCTCTCAGGGCAAGGAGGACTGAAGGGACACTGGGCAGGGCTCGTTCTGCCCCAAGCCCGCCTGGCCCCAGGGAAGTGGCAGGGCTCACCCCCACACCCTGCCTGGGCACCCAGCGGGGACCGGGCTCTGTGCCCCAATGCTGGCCGGGACCGGGACCGGGACCGGGCTCTGTGCCCCAATGCTGGCCGGGACTGGGCTCTGTCCCCCAGTGCTGGCCGGGACCGGGCTCCGTGCCCCACCCCGGGGCCGGGACCGGGCTCTGTGCCCCAATGCTGGCCCTGCCGCGGCTGCCCGGGGCCGGCAGGGCTGGGATCCGTGCCGGGAGCTGCCTCAGGCCGGCTCCTGCCCGGCTCTGGCTCCCGCACTCGCTCGTCTCACTCTCCATTGCCCGAGGCAGCACTCCGGCGTTTGGGCTCAGAGCTGTCAAACGGCCTAATCTCGGTGTTAAAACGTGAATCTGAGCTGGAGATGGTCCTGCAGACCCGCTGCCAGGGGACCTGGCTCCTCGCTTCGCGACAGCATCACGTTCCCTCACTCTGCACACTCTGGGGCGCCCCAGCAGGGTCCCGGGGGCCGGGAGAGCCCCTCCGGCACACACATCCCGACCTGGACGGGCTCTCGGGGAGCCGGGACACCGGGGCTGCTGCTGCCGGAGCCCGGCTGCACCGCAGAGCCCTCCCCGGAGGGTGCCCTGGGGGCTCAGGGGCCATGAGCGGATCCCTGCCCCGGGCAAAGGAACGGCCCCGTGCCGGGGAAGGGCCCCTCAGCACTGCCTGCAGCTGATTTTGCTCCAGATCCCTGCCTCACACTCCGGTTTTCAGCCGCCAGGACAAGGCTGAGCCCCCCGGCCCGGGCAGGAGGGGCTCTGTCTCACCCTTTGCTTGTCGGGGTCCACAAAGCGGATGCCGAAGTAATCCTTCTCCAGAAGGTTCAGGTGGTGGCAGAGAAGGTCGAACAGGTACTGGCCCTTGGCATCTCTCTGCAGGACAAAGAGATCAGTGACAGCACAGGGGGTGGTGAGGCCGAGCTGGGGGGGATGTGTGTCTGAGGGAAGTGAAGCGACACCCAGGACAGTGCAAACCCCATACGGCTCCCTGTGCGACACTTGCAGCTCCGGAAACATCTCCCATCACACCTGAGGGGCAGCTGAGTCAGCTGTGCCCCACAAGAAAGGATGAAAACCCCCAGGCCGAGGTGGGGATGTCCCGGTGCCTCCCCGGGAGGAGTTTCACACCTGAGCCAGCTGAGTCAGCTGAGGAGGGGCGAACATCGCCCTCGTAAAAAGCATTAGCCCACCTGCCCGATCTGCTCCAGATCGGCCGCTTTCCTCACGGCTCCAAACCCAGCCGCTTGCTAAACAAAGGCCGGTTTGTGTGGTCAAAGCCCCGGCGGTGGCCCCTCATCCCCTCTGCCCCGGGCTGATCTTATGCAGAGATTTGGCACCCAAAGCCTCTCCTCCTCCTCCTCCTCCTCCCCTCCGACTGGGGGCTGCGGAGCCCCTGCTGCTTTGCAAATGGCCCATCGTTTGAGTCATTAACGCCGAACATTTCGGTTCTCCCACCGGCAGAATTCCCGAGTGATTCACGCCGCCGGCATCCCCTCAGATCTGTGAGCATCCCCCGGATCTGTGAGCATCCCCTCAGATCTGTGAGCATCCCCCGGATCTGTGAGCGTCTCCTCAGATCTGTGAGCATCCCCTCAGATCTGTGAGCATCCCCTCAGATCTGTGAGCATCCCCGCATCCGTGAGCATCCCCTCACATCTGTGAGCATCCCCTCGGATCTGGGAGCATCCCCTCGGAACTGTGAGCATCCCCTCGGAACTGTGAGCATCCCCTCGGAACTGTGAGCATCCCCTCGGAACTGTGAGCATCCCCTCGGAACTGTGAGCATCCCCTCGGAACTGTGAGCATCCCCTCGGAACTGTGAGCATCCCCTCGGATCTGTGAGCAGCCCCGATCCGTGAGCATCCCCCGATCCGTGGCAGCCCCGATCCGTGGCAGGCGCTGTGCTGGCACGGCCGGCTCCCGCTGCACTTGGCACATCTCCGCCGATCAAAGGCTGCTCCTGACACCCGCGCTGCCTCCTTCCTTCGCACAGACACGGCGAGTACATCGCTTCCTGACAAATACACGGAACACGCGCCTTATCTGATCAAATGAGTGCATTGTCTGATCAAACAGCCGCTCTGCAGGCACGGACTGCGACAGGGGAACCCCACGGGACGGCGTTAACCCCTTCTGGGGCTCGGTGCCGCACGAGGAATGTGTTTGTCCTGTAAATAAAATGGTTTCACACTGTGCCCTCGGGGCCCGGGCTGGCGGCACCGGGGGGATGCGATGTAAGCGCTGCCCGGGGCCAGCCCGTCCTGCCCGCCGGGCTCTGCGGGCACCGGGGCATGGAGCAGCTGCCCAGAGCAGTGCGGAGGGCCCTGAAGGGGCCTCCTGTCCTGGACAGCTCCTCTCCTGGAGGAGCCCGAGCCCGCAGCCGGGGGCTGGCCCGTGCCGAAGGAAACCACGGCAACTGAGGGTGGAAAAGCCCCCAAGACCATCGAGTCCGACCATCCCCCGGCACTGCCAAGGATGCCACCCATCCGTGTCCCCAAGTGCCACCTCCACACGGCTTTAAATCCCTCCGGGGATGGGGACTCCACCCCTGCCTCGGCAGCCGTGCCAGGACAGCCCTTTGTGGGAAGGAGTTTTCCCAAAATCCACCCCGAGCCTGCCCTGGCCCAGCCCGGGGCCGTTCCCTCTCCTCGGTCGCCGTTCCCTGCGAGCAGAGCCCGACCCCTCTCAGGTCCCCCCTGCTGTCAGGGCCCCCCCGAGCCCCCTTTTCTCCACACCCTTGCCCAGCTCCATCGCCCTTCTCCAGACACCGTGCAGAGCTCCAGGTCTTGGAGCGAGCCCCGGGGTTTTGGAGCTGAAGCCCAGCGGAGCAGCCCCGCTCCTGCCCGCCCCTGCAGAGACCCACGGAGCTCACACTCCTAAATCAGCCCAGCCAGACCCCAAGGACTGCCAGAGCCCCCCGGAGCCGCTGCTGCAGGAGGGGAGGGGCTGATCCCGCATCCCCCAGCGTCCCTCCACACCTCTCAGAGCAAATGTCACCGGGACGTGCTCCAGGCTGCTCCCCCTTCCCCTGCCCCAAACCAGCACGGAGCCTGCTGAACGCTCTGCTCTGCAATTCTCACAGAGGAACTGCAGGGAAGGACAACCCAGACACTCCCCAGTGCCTGGAATCTGGTGAAAGTGTGAAACCACGGATGGCATTACAGGGAAAATGCTCCCTCTTTGATCTCTCTAACTTGAATTAAACATATTCTAAATTAATCATTAGCAGAATGTCTTTCAGGAAATTATCTGAACTGCCTTTACAAATCACGACTTAAAAGAGCTGCCATTGCATAACACCGGCTTAAATATTCCATGTTTGGATCTTTCTGTGTCCTCACGAAATGAGACTCCTGTCTGTCTGTCTGTCTGAAGGCTTTTGAGGTCAGCCTTCTGGGGTGCCCAGGCTGGTGGGGAGGGCACGGGCAGCCACTGGCCCAGGCTGGGATGGCTCGTGCCCGGCTGGCACCGCGGGCCTGCTCTGCATGCCAACACCTGCCAGGGTCTGAAGGAGCCTCCAAGAGAGCCAGGGAGGGACTCTGCATCATGAAGGACCAGGTGGCTTTGGGGCTGGGAGGGGTGTGTTGCCTCAGTGGTCACAGCACGCCAGCACCCACCTGCCACCCTCCCTGCACCCCCGGGTGTCACACGTGGGGCCCCTGGGGACCTGCCAGGGCCACCGAGCCCCAGGGCCACCGAGCCCCAGGGCCACGTCGCTGTTCCTACCTGCTGTCCGCCAGGCTGGGGGCTGGGGGACAAACCCTGCTGAGGGGGACATTGCTGGGGACAGGCTCCATTGTCACCCCGGCCTGGCAGAGCCCCTCGGAGCCGCCTGGCCCCGCAGCACCTTCACCAGGTGCCTGAGGAGCATTAACCAGCCAGCACCAGCCCCATCCTGACATTCCCTGTGCCACGGGCTCCTCCCTGGCCTCGGGAAGGAGCTCCTCCAGGGTTTATGGCCCTTTCTGTGAGGGAAGAGGGCAGGGAAGGGAAGGAGCTCCTCCAGGGGTTTGTGGCCCTTTCTGTGGGGGAAGAGGGCAGGGAAGGGAAGGAGCTCCTCCAGGGGTTTGTGGCCCGTTCTGTGGGGGAAGAGGGCAGGGAAGGGAAGGAGCTCTTCCAGGG
>WAAE01014807.1:282470-316662 GCA_013400495.1 Nicator chloris
CCCCAGGACTGTCCCCCCAGGACTGTCCCCTTCCCCAGGACTGTCCATTCCCCCAGGACTGTCCCTCCCCAGGACTGTCCCCCTCCCCAGGACTGTCCCTCCCCGCAGGAGCCCTCGGGGCCCGCAGCCCCCCCGGTGCTCGGAGCACACCGGGATTACACGGCCCGGCCCGGATTACTCCTGCTGCCGGGGAAAGCCTTTGTTCCCGGCACAGATGGCCGGGGGGGCTCCCCCGGAGCCCGGCCCAGCCCAGCGGGGCTCCGGGGAAGGCGGCGGGGCCGGGCACGGGGCCGGGGCCGGAGCGGGCTGAGCATCCCCGAGGGAGCCCTGCACCCCCGGGCACCGCAGGGCAGCACGGAGCTCCCCCGGGCACCCCCGGGCACCGCAGGGCAGCACGGAGCTCCCCCCTGCACCCCCGGGCACCGCGGGGCAGCACGGAGCTCCCCCCTGCACCCCCGGGCACCGCAGGGCACACCCTGAGCAGCCACCGGCGTGGCTGGGAGCTGAATATTCCCTGCAGGAACCCCTGGGATGAGGTGGGAGCCCAGCAGGGGATGAGCGTTGGAGAACCGGGAGGGGCAGCAGGTTTCACCTGCCAGCAGGTTTCACCTGCCAGGAGAAACCAGGATGGGCTCCCAGCCTGAAGTGAGCCATCCACGAGTGCTGTCCCTTCTGCCAATGCCACAGCAGGTCCCAGCTTCTGAGGGAGCACTTCCCATCCCTAAACCCGAGCTTAAAACCCCTGGTGTGACCTGTGTGGCAACAGCTGGGCCCAGCCAGGAACTTGGGGAGGGGAAAGAGGGAGCAGAGCTGGGTGAATCTGGCACTGGGCACAACTGAACCTTCAGGGCTTCAAGGACAGTGAAATAAAGGAGCTGAAGGTTGTAGAATCATGCAAACATTTATGTCGGAAAAGCCCTCCAAGAGCAGAGTCCAACCCTTCCCCCAGTGCTGGGATGGAATTGGATGCTCTGGCTCTTGAGTTTATTTTAAAACAGGGGCCTGCAGAGACAATAAAAATAATTACACTAATGAAGTCATTGTGCCTGCACTATCACATCGGATTATCTCAGGGCCGACAGAAGATGAGTCCCCGAGGAAAAGTCTCCCTTTGCTCAGAGAGTCAGGAGTGCTGCCAGGACAGCCTGGGCAGCACAGCCCCTCCTCACTGCCAGGAGAGCCTGGGCGCTGCCAGGGTGAGCACAGCCCCGCCTCACTGCCAGGGCAGCCTGGGCGCTGCCAGGGTGAGCACAGCCCCGCCTCACTGCCAGGGCAGCCTGGGCGCTGCCAGGGTGAGCACAGCCCCGCCTCACTGCCAGGGCAGCCTGGGCGCTGCCAGGGTGAGCACAGCCCCGCCTCACTGCCAGGGCAGCCTGGGCGCTGCCAGGGTGAGCACAGCCCCGCCTCACTGCCAGGGCAGCCTGGGCACTGCTGGGCTCGCTGCCACCACGGAAGCTCCATCAGGAACATTCCTTTCCTCCCTGGGGGCCCCTCTCCCCTCCCTGTGCCCCCCGAGGGGCAGCCCCAAGCCAGGCGTGTTCCCCTCCCCATCTCCTGTGCCGGGGACAGGGGACAGGGAGCCAGCACCTGCAGCACGGCTGAGGACAGAGAGGACAAACCCTCCTGCCCCAGCCCCAGGCACCACAAGGACTCCGGGGGGCTCAGGGCTGAGCTGGGCACGGGAGGAAGGACTGAGCAGTGACTCAGCTCCACATCCAGGCAGGAGGGATGAGAGGGAAACGGGAGCCCTGACAAGGGGCAAACACCAAGGAAAGCCCTCTCCTTTGGGCTCAGGCAAGCAGGAGCCCCTCAGGAGCTTCCCAGCACGGCCCCATCCTGGATGCCTTCACAGTGAGACATCGGAGCCCTCCCCAGAGGACGTTCTCCTGAACTGAACCCTCTCCTGGCTGGGGTCGGCACAGCTCAGACCAGCAGCTGATGATGACTTTTCACCCACTGGAGCAGCCAGACCAGGGGAGAACAGCTGAATTCAGTTTGGAGAAGGGCCTGGGGAGACCTCAGGAAGCTGGGGAGGGTCTTGGGACAAGGGCTGGAGGGGCAGGACACAGGGAATGGCTCCCACTGCCACAGGGCAGGGCTGGGTGGGATCTGGGGCAGGAATCCCTGGCTGGGAGGGGGGGCAGGCCCTGGCACAGGGTGCCCCTGGGTCCCTGGCAGTGCCCCAGGCCAGGTTGGGCTTTGGGACACTGGGAGGACTGCCCAGGACAAGATGGGCTTTAAGGTCCCTTCCCACCCAAACCAGCCTGCAGGAATTCTGTGAAAAATCCAATTCCAACAAAGCTCAACTCCTCCCTCGCTGTGAATTGCAAACCATCCCCAGCCCGTGCGTGCAGAGACCCTTCCCTGCCCAGTGCCCCACTCCAGGGCAGGAAGAGGCAGCAGGGGGGCCCTGGAGCTCCTTTCCCCTCCCACAACATCTTGTACCGCTTGTAATTCCTGATTATTCACGTTAAAAAGGCCCCTCAGCCCCCTCGGCAATATTTACCTCCCTTAATTAAAGATGGCAGCAATAAACGTGAAATATGGCCAAAAGGAGATTTTAATAAATGCTGCCTCAGGGAGCCCAGGGCCAGCCTGGAAACTCTTCATCTCTGCTGCTGCATTGCTGTGCAGCTCTAACAATATATGGCCACATAAAAGCAATATTAAAAATAATTATCACGAATTAGGCTCGGGGAGGCTGGAAGGCCCCAGGTCGGGGGAAGTGCCTTCCCACAGATTTGGGAGGAAAAACCACAGGAGAGAGCCTGGCTCGTGCCTGCTCCCTCTGAGAGCAGAGCCCAACCCTGGCACTGCTTCCAACACAATAAATAACCAGAAATAACCAGAAATACCCAGAAATAACCAGAAATAACCAGAAATAACAATAAACCCTTCTCTGCCTCCCATTGCCACTCCCAGCTGCAGATTTCAAGGTGGCCAAACCTGAAGTAATTAGTCGGTGCCTAATGAGTTTTTCCCTGCCCTGTGGAGCAAGGACCCAGCCCCAGTCAGCATCCAAAGGCAGGATTTGAATATTTGCATTCAGGAAGACAAAACTCCCGGCAAGGGCCAGGTCTGAGCATTCAAATTGGAATTTCTTTGGGCACTTTGGTTATGCAGAAACTGATCTTGTTTTACACCTCTCCAGGAGAAGGCTCCAAAGGCTGATGGAAAACAGGACTCTGGCAGGCACTGAGGAGCAGGAGTGTCTTTGTGGGCAAACCCATCCTCTGACCCCGACCCAGAGCAGGATCTGCTGCTGGCAGAGAACAGGCACCAAAACTGCTGAAAAATGAACCCTGTCAAATCTGTTTGAGCTTTTGATGAGTCTAAAAATCGGTTAATAAAGGCAGCAGTGCCAATTTAATAGATTTAGACTCTGGCAGACACTTAACCTGGTACGGCATGACATTTTGATTAAAAAGGAGAATGATACAAGAGCGACACGACACGCACTAACAGGATTAACAGCTGCCTGCAACGCAATTAGGATGCTGCAGCTGCTGGGTGGCTCAACAGGGATCCGTGGGAAAGCAGGTCCAGTCCCCAAGATCTTCAGCAAAAAGCCACCAGAAGCCAAGGCAGTGCTGTGCAGCTGGCAGAGAACACGGGGCAGGGGCAGGCGGGTGCCAGGTGTGCTACAGAGCTCCTGGAGCTGGGAATTAAATGCAAGTGACAGATCAGCAGCCAGGCTGGGGCTGCCCAAGCCCTGGAGTGTCCCAGGCTGGACAGGGCCTGGAGCACCCCGGGACAGTGGGAGGTGTCCCTGCCCACGGGGGACTTCCAGGTCCTTTCCAGCCCAAACCCTCCTGGGCTCTGTGATTTTCTCCCTGCCAAGCTCAGTGCACACACCTGGGGATGGGGAGAACGTTAACCCATCTCCTTGTTCCCCCAAAGACAGCCAATCTTCCCCCCGGCTAAAAACCCCACCTGGGGATGGGGGGCACGTTCACCCATCTCCTCGCGCCCCCAAAGACAGCCAATCTTCCCCCAGGTTAAAAACCCCACCTGGGCACGGTGGCCCTGCAGGACAGCTCCAGGAGCTGAGATGTCCCAGGTCCTCACCTGAGAGCAGCAGGGGGGGTGACAGCGGGGCGGTGACAGCCCGTGACAGCNCAGGTGCCAGGTGTGCTACAGAGCTCCTGGAGCTGGGAATTAAATGCAAGTGACAGATCAGCAGCCAGGCTGGGGCTGCCCAAGCCCTGGAGTGTCCCAGGCTGGACAGGGCCTGGAGCNCGTGGCAGCAGCCTGTGACAGTGGGGCGGTGACAGCAGGGCGGTGGCAGCAGGGCGGTGGCAGCAGGGCGGTGGCAGCAGGGCGGTGACAGCAGCCTGTGACAGCAGCCTGTGGCAGAGCACAGCCCCAGGGGTGCTGCAGGGAGCTGTCTGCCCCTCGCAGCCCGAGCCCACTGCTCGGGGACAGGGCAGGAAAAGCTTCCCGCTGCCTTCACAGGCTGAATTTCCCCCGTGCGTCCCCACCAACGTCAGGGCTGGAATGTTTTGAAATCCAGGTCCCGGTTCTGCCGCTGCCCCGGGAGTTACCAATAGCTGTGGACCGGCGGGATGTTTACACTTGTGATAAAATTAAACAACAGAACTGAAAGGTGTCCGTTTGTCTCAGCTGAGAGGGATTCACTGCAGCCTGTCCAGCCCTGGCTCACAGTTGACACCCAGGGCTGCTCCAGGTTTCCTGGGACAAAGCAGGAATGCCACCTGTCAGAAAGGCATCCCCTGGCACCTGCAGCCCCGAGGGCTTCTCCAGACTCGTCCGTGACATTGAGGGCCTGAACTTCAGCTAAGGGGGACAAGGGTGACACCCCAAACAAACAGCCCCGGCTGCAGAAACCAACATTCCTTCTTTCCCCTCTCATTTAAGCCCCTGGAAAGTCAAAATCTTGGCCTCAGCCCCATGCCCAGCCTCCCCCGGGGCCCGGGGACGTTTCCCAGAGCAGATCCCAGCACGGAGCCCTGGTCACAGAGCCGGGGGAAGGGCTGGAGGGGGCACAAATACCCCACAGGGCCCTGGAGGCACAAAAGGCTCCCTCCCACCCCCGGAGCCCAGGAAAGGGCACAGCAGGAGGGTGGGCTCACCTCAGCAGGGCCCCGGGCAGCCACAGCCTGGGCACAGGGCACAGGGCACAGGGAGTGACCAGGGAGTGACCAGAGAGTGACCACAGCCTGGGCACAGGGCACAGGGCACAGGGAGTGACCAGGGAGTGACCAGGGAGTGACCACAGCCTGGGCACTGGGCACAGGGAGTGACCAGGGAGTGACCAGGGAGTGACCACAGCCTGGGCACTGGGCACAGGGCACAGGGAGTGACCAGGGAGTGACCAGAGAGTGACCACAGCCTGGGCACAGGGCACAGGGCACAGGGAGTGACCAGGGAGTGACCAGAGAGTGACCACAGCCTGGGCACAGGGCACAGGGAGTGACCAGAGAGTGACCACAGCCTAGGCACAGGGCACAGAGAGTGACCAGGGAGTGACCACAGAGTGACCAGGGAGTGACCACAGCCTGGGCACAGGGCACAGGGAGTGACCAGGGAGTGACCAGGGAGTGACCAGGGAGTGACCACAGAGTGACCACAGCCTGGGCACAGGGCACAGGGAGTGACCACAGGGAGTGACCACAGGGAGTGGCCACACACCACCCACTCCCCCAGAGCCCCCCCTCCTCAGCTGCTCCTCCTCACCCTCCCCCCCGGCCCCACCTCACTGGGGCGGGGTCACCTGGGGCCAGGACAGCCCCGGCAGGAGCCCAGTGCGGTGACAAAGCCACTTCCCGTCACCGTGGTACCCGTGAGGAGGAGCAGCAGCCCCTGGGCTCTCCAGCACCACAAGATCCCGCAGAGCAGAGATCTGGGCTGTCTGTGGTGCACCTCTGTCACCTCCTGTGTCCTCAGGGTGGCACAGGGCCCTGTCCCTGTCCCTGCAGAGGCTGCCTGGGCCACCACAGGGCCCTGGGTGCTGGCAAGGCCCCTGGGATGGTCGTGTCCAAAGGCCCCCAGCCCTGCCAAGGCCACCCCTGTGTCCCCAGGTGCCACAGCCCCGTGGCTCCAGAGCCCTCCGTGTGGCAGCAGCAGGTGTGTGGGAGCAGCCAGGGCCGGAGCTGCTGCTGCCCCTCCCTGCCCTGGGGATGCTGTGTGCAATTGCTGTCCTGGCCCCCTGCACACGCTGCATTCAGCTGCAGGGAGCTGGTCAGCCCCAGCCTGGCGCTCTGCAGGGAGCCACACACAGCTCCACTCCCAGCCAGACCCGGCTGTTTTGAAGCCACCAGATAGCTCTGAGTTCTCATTTTATCTCTTGGACAAAAGGAGCCCAGAAGCCCCACAAGATGACAGATATTCGTTCCCAACAGCGTGTGACAAACCAGCCCCGTGGCTCTGGGGGAGCTTGAATTAGACAAAGACAGACAAACACTCCATAAACTCCCTTAGTAAATCCTTCCCACACCTTCAACACTTTCTGTTGAAGTAACACTCAGTCCTGCCAACGTTACACCAACGTCACCCCCGTGCCCAGATCTGGTGGTATTTTGGGGCCTAACGAGGATTAAAACCACGTTTAACACCTGCTTTCTCCCCTAAATCTCTCCAACTCCTTCCACCTCAGCTGAACTTGTAAAATCCCAGTTTGCAGTCCTCGGTTTTTTCCTTTTTGTTGTTTTGTGCAGCAGCCACTCCAGGCTGGATGAACAGCCTGGCCCAGCAGCCGTCCCAGATCCCTCCAGGTGCCTTAAAACAAAAGTGCCAGTTCAGGTAGGAAAAAAGGCCAAGGCTTTGCCCATTTTAGCATCAGAGCCCAGCTCACCCCTGGCCCTGTCAGCAGCCCCAGCAGTGCAGCAGAGCCCTCCCCAGCCGTGTGCCTGCAGCACAGACCAGGGGTGCCAGGGCAGCGCTCGTCACGCCGATGCCTCTTGACTAATTACTGCTATAAAAAGCAAAAAGCTGTCAGAGAGAATTATTCAGCTTCTGCAAGAGTGAAACAGAGACATCTGAGAGGAAACGGTGCCCCTTCAGACTCCAGTGGTGCCTGCAAGGATTAGCTCAACCCTCGCAGCACCCACCAATGGCATTATTTACTGCGCCCATCCCGGAATGTTCCAGATGCAGGGACATGAGCTGGAGGCAGCTCGTGGGGCAGGAGAGGCTTGGAGCAGGAGTCCCAGCAGGAGGGGTTTGACTCCAGGCCTTCTGCTGTCAGCCACAGAGCCACAGCAGGCTTTGGGTTGGGTGGGAAGGGACCTTAAACCCCACCAGTGCCACCCCTGGATGGCAGGGACACCTCCCACTGTCCCAGGCTGCTCCAAGCCCTGTCCAGCCTGGCCTTGGGCACTGCCAGGGATCCAGGGGCAGCCACAGCTGCTCTGGGCACCCTGTGCCAGGGCCTGCCCACCCTGCCAGGAACAATTCCTGCCCAAGACCCCATCCAGCCCTGCCCTTGTTCAGTGTGAAGCCCCTGCCCCGTGTCCTGTCCCTCCAGCCCGTGTCCCAAGGCAGTGTCAGGCTCAGTCCTGTCGTTCCCTGCGCCATCAGACTTGTCCCCTCGGAGTGCCCGGGCACAGCCAGCCCCGTGGGGCAGCAGCCTGGCCCGGGCACAGCCTGGGTGAAGCCCCCAGGGGCCCACACAACACGGAAATGCAGCTCTGGCCGTGCTGAGGTCGGGGTGCACAGCCAGCAGTGCCCCAGCACCGGGTGACATCAGCACACAGTGTCACACTGTCACAGGCACAGTGTCACACTGCTCTGTCACAGGCACAGAGTGTCACACTGCTCTGTCACGGGCACACAGTGTCACACTGTCACAGGCACAGAGTGTCACACTGCTCTGTCACAGGCACAGAGTGTCACACTGCTCTGTGACGGGCACACAGTCACACTGCTCTGTCACAGGCACAGTGTCACACTGCTCTGTCACAGGCACAGAGTGTCACACTGCTCTGTCACAGGCACACAGTGTCACACTGTCACAGGCACAGAGTGTCACACTGCTCTGTCACAGGCACAGAGTGTCACACTGCTCTGTGACGGGCACACAGTCACACTGCTCTGTCACAGGCACAGTGTCACACTGCTCTGTCACAGGCACAGAGTGTCACACTGCTCTGTCACAGGCACACAGTGTCACACTGTCACAGGCACAGAGTGTCACACTGCTCTGTCACAGGCACAGTGTCACACTGCTCTGTCACGGGCACAGAGTGTCACACTGCTCTGTCACAGGCACACAGTGTCACACTGCTCTGTCAAGGGCACACAGTGTCACACCGCTCTGTCACAGGCACACAGTGTCACACCGCTCTGTCACAGCCGTGCCCGGGCAGGGGCTGCTCCCAGGGACAGCCATCTGCTCCTGCACGGGCACCACAAACGGCCCCACACCTCCCCCAGGGCCAGGGGCAGAGTGTGCCCCAAACTCTCTGCCCCCTCCATCCCGGAGGGTGCCTGAGCTCTGCAGAGGGTGGTGGTGGGCAATAAATCTGCACCGCTCTGCCCCCTCCAGCCTCCTCCTGCAGCAGCCCACACCAGCCCCTTGCTAAAACCAAACCCTCAGAAGCAGCTTCAGAGAGAGCAGCACGGGCAGAGTAACCCAGAGATCCCCTAAAAACAGAGCAATTAACCAGCCCTTAATTGTCCCGAGGCAAAAAACCGCAGCGAGCTCCTTTTTGGCTGGGCTGTTTCCGACCACAAAATCCCTTTCTTGCCACGGCCTCTTCCCCTTCTTCCACTGACTTGGGTTTCCAATTTGTTCCCTCCAAAGCCTCTCTTTGTGTTTCCATTTGAATTTTCACCTCCACCGGTTTCCGGAGCAGAGAGCCGCGGGACGAGCGGGGAGCGGAGGGATGCTGCAGAGGCACATGTGGCTGCACCGCGGGGCACAGCTGGGCCAGCACAGCCTGCAGCGCTGCCACGGCTCTGAAATCAGCCCCCCGACTGCAGGAGCACCCCAGGGCATCTCTCCCTGCACCAGGGAACTGTTCCAGGCCAGGCTGGGCAGGGCTCGGAGCCCCCTGCTCTGGCAGAAGTGCCCACGGCAGGGCTGGAATCAGACGGGCTTTAAGGTCTCTGGTGCTGTCAAACACCCACAGCAACGATGCTCTCTGCCCTTTTTCACTTCTCATCCATTCAATTTACCACATCTGTTATTTTTTCCTTCGTGGTTTGAAAGGAAATCTTTGGTGGCTGTGCTGAGGGAGCTGGTTCTGTGAGCTGCTCTCTGTTCTCCAACACGGAAAAAACATTACCACGAGATTTCTCTTTACACGGAGCTCTGCCACGCAGGTAATGAAGTGGATTGATCCCAGGGCTCAGGCAGGCTCCGGGGCAGCTCCCTCAGGCACCACAGCACTCAGACAGTCAGGAATTCCTGCAAATGGGCATTAATGGCAAACGGCAGCAGAGCCACAGACAGATGTTGTCAAAGTTGGTGACTGGAGAAACACGGCCCCAGCAGGAACCCCCAGTCACAGCCCTGCACGTGGGATGTACAGAGACATCCAGCCCTGGAGCAGCTCCGGGGCCTCCTCTGGGTTCTCCCCAGCAGCTCCACATCCTGCCGGTGTTTGTCCCCAGGGCTGGGGACAGCGCTGCCGGTGGGGTCTCACCTGCCCATCCCTGCTGGCCCGGCCCAGCCCGGGACACGGGGCTGGCTCTGGGCAGGGGGTTTGCCCTCACTCCCCTCCTGGGTGGCTGCTGGAAGGCTCAGCCCGGCCCCGGGGAGCTGAAAACCCCGGGAATGGCCTGGAAGCAGCTGCCTGGCAGGGAGGGCGAGGAGCTCAGCCTCTCATCGCCCAGAGAGCAGAGTGAGAGTGGCACGGCCATCGTCCCCAAATGCCTGCACAGAGGGAAAACAGCGGCTACCGAAGGGCTCTCCAGTCAGGTGAGGAGAGGCAGCACACACCCAGCCCCAGGGCGGGAGCACACGCACTTGGGTTGGGAACAAGGGGCAGTTTTTAACAATAAGAGCGATGAAGCAGCGGCAGGAGCTGCCCTGGGGGGTGGGAACCGAGCTCGCGGTGCCGTCGGGAGCAGCTCTGCTCCGACACGGGCTCCAGGCACAGCCCGGGATCCTCCTCCTGCCGGCTCCCACAGCCCCCGGCGCTGCGGTGGGGGCTCCGGGAGCCCGGACACCACCGGGACGGTCCCTGGCACGGCTCCTGGCCCGGGGCACGCCCTGCAGCTCAGCCCTGGGTCCGATGTCCTGATGTGACTCTGAATGAGCTCCCGCTGTGACCCACTGCCCCACCCCTGGCAGCGCCCCCGGCCAGCCCGGACGGGACTTGGGGCACCCTGGGACAGTGGAAGGTGTCCCTGCCCCCACGAGGTTCCCTCGTGGACCTGGATGAGCTTTAAGGTCCTTTCCAACGCAGACCATTCCAGCACTCCATGAGCACCCCCGGCACAGGCGGTGGCACACCTGGCTGCTGTGCAGAGGGCTGAAGAGGGGGACAGGTGAAAAGGTGGGGGGCTGAGGAGGTGGCACAAGGTACCCAGCCCTCCCCACCACCGATTCCCACAGACAGAGATTTTTAAACAAAGCCAGACGACCCGATTTGCAGTCAGTTTCCCCTCCGGAGCCAGCTCTCCGTGCCCAGCAGGACGGTGGCAGTGCCAGCACGGCTTTGCCTCGGGGCTGTGTGGGAAAGGAGGCAGGAATAGACGGGGACACGGTGGAAAGGAGGGGACACGGCGGTCGGGGAAGGCATCGCGGACGTTTCACATGCAAATGCCCCAGCCCCGGGATGTGAGCGAGCGTTAACGTGAGGAGCAGCTGGGAGCATCGCTGGAGGATGCCGTCGCCATGGCAACGGGACGAACACGGCACCTACCACACGGATCAAGGACACAATTTCATTGTCCGAGCGCCGAGGATTCTTTAGCCCAGTTCCTAGGGACTGCGCGTTAATAACGGTTGCATCCTATTTATCCCGGGCCTTTATTGTCTCTGTAATGAGCTCTCCAGGAAAACCTGGAGAGCGTTTCCTCGGAGGCTCGGCGCCAGAAACGCGACTCCGAGTTAAGTGGTTTGCTTCGCTGGCAATTCCCTCCCATGGCCACACGCTTTGAAACACAGAGCAGGCTGATGAACTATTCATGCCGGGGCACTGACAAACCACACGGGCTGCCCCGGTTCGTGCCCGTTGTTCCAGGGGCCCCCAGAGCTCTCCTTACCCTGCCACGGGTGGGACACACCACGGCCACCCCCACCCCGTGATGGGTGCCCTGTGCTGGCACTGCCCGATGCCCCGGGGCTGCACATTCCGGCAGTTTGGGAGAGGATCGGCTGAGGTGGATGACGAGGATGATGATGATGATGATGATGAATGACAGGGCACGGCTGTGTGCGCACACAAATCTGCCCGGTGCCCCTCAAGGATAATGCCACGTCCACGTGAGTAAAGTCTGGAATTACTTTCCTGCTTCCAGATGGTTGGAGTCAGTGATCTTGGAGTTCTTTTCCCACAAAAACGATTCCACGATTCTATTGAATACATTGCTATTACTGCTGTGCTGTTAAATGATTTCCAGCATAGGAGGAAACCTTGGCTGGCCCCAGCAAGGTCTGGCCCCAGTGAATCCATCCCCTTGTCCCTCTGGCACCCCTGACAGCTGCTGAAATCTGCCATGAAACCAGGGACTCCAAGGTGAGCACGTCCTGGGAGCCCAGCACAGCCCCCGCAGGCCAAGGCAAGGCTTCAGCAGCTTTGGAAGCTCTGGACACTGAGCACAGGAGCAACACTCCTGCTGCTGTTGGATGGTGTTCATCACGGCCCTGTGCTGCTCCCAGACTGATTGTGCTGGGTGAACAGCAGGCCACATCTCTTTGGTCCCTGGGCAGGAGAGAGGTGTCACCCTGCAGCAGGGGGCGTGCCCACCCGGGTCCAGGGCAGGGAAGCTGTTCCCTGGGTCCCTGGGCAGGACAGAGGTGTCACCCTGCAGCAGGGGGCGTGCCCACCCGGGTCCAGGGCAGGGAAGCTGTTCCCTGGGTCCCTGGGCAGGACAGAGGTGTCACCCTGCAGCAGGGGGCGTGCCCACCCGTGTCCAGGGGAGGGAAGCTGTTCCTGGGGGGGGTCTCAGTTTTCCCGGCGGATCTGCCACAGGCCTCAGGCTCGGGTAGGAGGAGAGGGAAACTGGGTGAGGGCAGGGCCAGCTCAGCTCAGGGCTGGGCTGCTGCTCAGCTGGGGATGCTTTCACCCCTTTTCACCCCCTTGCACCCGGTCCTGGCTGAGCTGGAGCTGTGGTCACTGTGCCATCAGTTTAAATCCCAGCGGCTGCTGCAGCCCGGAGCGTGAGGGATCAGCAAACCAAACCCACAGGGAGCAGGGGCTGCCAAGCCCAGCTCTGCAGCCACTCTCCCTCTGTGCAGCCCAGCTGCTCCCAAATCCTGGGATTTACCACCTCTGCCAGGGCGGAGCTGCCCTCTCCAGGAAGAAATTCCTCCTGAAGCCCGGCATGAATCTCCCCTGGCACAGCTTGGGGCTATGTCCTCTTGTCCTGTCCAATTTCATCACTGGGAGCAGCTCCCGGTCCCAGCAATCACCACATCCCAGTGTGACTCTCCCAGGCACAGGAACCAAGCAGCAGCCCAGGTTTCCATTCAGCTTCTGCCACGAGTGTTATCCCTCCTCAGCATTCCCAGCTTCCCACTCCCTGAGCAGCCCACGCCAGCCGTGGCCAACAACCCAGCCCTTCAAACACACACAGAACTTGCCTTTTCCTCTTTAACCAACAACCACCGTCACCAAACCCCCTTTCTGCTTAATGCAGCTCTGCATCACAACACCTCCGAGGCAATTCGTTTATACCAGGAGAACTTCTGAGGCTGGAATTTTCCCTGATGGCGCTGCTGGAAGGCTACAACAGCCCAGCAGGTCAGCGAGTTGAAAGCAGTATTTCATCTGGCAATTTATTCAAATAAATCTTTCAAAACATGAAATAAGCTATAAAGATGGAGACTGTCAAAGGCTGCAGTAGCCCAGCTCCTGAGTGGAATGACCAAGCAGGAGCAGCAGCTGTGGGACACCAGCCCAGCTCCCTGTGCTGGGGACAGCGACTCCAGCGCGGGGCTCAGCAGGATCACACTGATGGCCTTAGGGATGAAAAGGTGATTTCGTTAATTACTGTCATTACGCGTGCAGTGGCATGACCTGGGCACCCAAGAGGAAGTCTCCAGCTCCCGGGGGGCGTTAAAGGCTGCGAGCCCCGCAGGTCTGAGCCGAGCAGGTCTGAGCCGAGCCCCGCAGGTCTGAGCTCAGCCGAGCCCCGCAGGTCTGAGCCGGGCCTCCCAGGTCTGAGCCGAGCCCCGCAGGTCTGAGCTCAGCCGAGCCCCGCAGGTCTGAGCTCAGCCGAGCCAGCGCAGCCCCGGGAGCAGCCGGGGGATTCCAGCGCAAAGGAAGGCTTTCCTGCCATTGCCCGCGGGAAGCAGGAGCTGCAACAAGTGGCCAGGCTGCTTCGGGGGAAGAAGGGCCCTTTGTGGCGGGCACACGGCGGGCATTGTCCGCTGGCCCTCGGGCCACACCCGGCCAGCGCAGCCGGCATCGGCGTCGGCTCCTGCTGCCAACACCCACTGCCAGCTCCAGCTCCCTCCCCAGCCTCTGCTCTCCTCACCAGCTCCATCGAGGAAGAGAAGAGTTGATGGAGGCTTAGTAATCACAGGATCCTGGAACGGTTGGGTTGGAAGGGGCCTCAAAGCCCCTCTCGTTCCCCCCCCTGCCATGGGCAGGGACACCTCCCACTGTCCCAGGCTGCTCCAAGCCCCGTCCAGCCCAGCCTTGGACATTCCAGGGATCCAGGGGCAGCCACAGCTGCTCTGGGCACCCTGTGCCAGGGCCTCACCCCCCTCACAAGGAACAATTTCTTCCCAGTATCCCATCTAAGCCCACCCTCTGCCAGGAACACACATCAAATCCTTCGTACTTATGTTGGGGCCACTGTGTAATTCCAGAAGTCTCAGCCTCATCCAAATCAGAAGGAAATGGTTTTGCTAAAACCAATCAAGGCTGACCTTGGCTGGGCTCCTGCTGAATTTTGGAGGAAAAGAGAGCAGGTAGTTTATTTTGTGCTTGCGCTGCATCCCTGCCTGCTGCCAGGAAGGGAACTGGCTGCTCAGGGAAAAGCAGGAAACAAAGGTTAATCCAGCAGCTGAGGTGCTGATGCTGTTGTGAAATTACAGGCCTGGCAGGATCTGTGGGCCTGGCTCTTCTTTCACAGATCCCCCAAAACGAAAAGCTGCTTTGAAAATTCCAGAATTGTTGTGCCTTAGCCCCGGGTCTCACTGTGGAGCTCTGATGGCTCCAGGCAATTTCTGCAGCACTTGGTGAGCCCCACTCCCCTTGGGCCTGCATCTCAGGGGAGCTGTGCCCTCCTTCATCCCCTCGGTGGGGATCACCCCCTGCCCACCCGGAGCAGTCCCTGCAGAGCTGCTCCTGCTCCTGGTCCCCATGCTGCTCCCATGGCACGGCACGGCACGGTTTCCCCGTGCCAGGCATGGTTTCTCTGTGCAGGGCAGTTTCCCCATGCAGGGCACTTTCCCTGTGCAGGGCAGTTTCCCTGTGCAGGGCAGCTTCCCCGGGCAGGGCAGTTTCCCTGTGCCAGGCATGGTTTCCCTGTGCCAGGCATGGTTTCCCTGTGCAGGGCATGGTTTCCCTGTGCAGGGCACTTTCCCTGTGCCGGGCAGGCGGCTCGGCTGATGCCCATTAGCTGTAATGGGAAGCTACAGAGCCATTCCTTCCCATCAGGGCTAATGGGCACGGCGGGGATAACGCGGTTACCTCGGCCCAGCCACAGCGGCTTCCCAGCAGCTCCAGAGGCAGCGGGGTCACGAGCCGCGGCCGCATTTCCCGGGAGACGGAGCCAAATCGGTCTGTGCATGGACTGGGAGGCAGCTCGTTAGAGCAGGACGGTGCAGGATGAGCGCCCCGGAGCACGGAGGCACCTCCCGAGCCACGGGGGTGCAGCTCTGGGGCAGCCTGGCAAAGCCTCCCCCGGCCCCGGCCCCGGCCCCGGCCCCGGCCCCGGCCCCGGCACAGCCGCGCCCGCAGCCTCCCGCAGGTCAGAACCGTGGAAGTCTCTGGCCCTGGGAGAACCCTCTGCTCGGCTGCAGGGAGGAATGCAGGCAGCAGAGCCATGCAGGCAGCAGCACTCTTCCCACTCCAGCACCATTTCACTCCAGCACCCACGCCAGTATCCCACCCTGGCCTCCCGCTCTGCCGGGACAGTTCCCTCCCACAGTCCAGGCAGCAGAATGGAGATTGTTTGTTCACTTGTTCCACACGATTCACATTCGCTCCCAGTTCATCCCCTGCACCTACTGGGTCAGGAAAGGATTTGCACGTTTCTCTCCCCTCACAAGCACAGGAGCCGCTTTCCATCCTCAGGGTCGAGCCCAACCTGCTCTCTGGAGCAGTTTGCAAAGCCTAAATCCTGATCCTCCCCGAACATCTCGGATTCTGAACAGAAACTTGGTTGTTTCTGGGTCTGCTTTGAAGTCCGGGTTCCATCAGGCAGCCGTTTGCAGCATGAGAATGAGGATTGTGTAACGATTTCTCCTGGAGATAGCAGCTCTGCAGGAGCTGCCAGCCGGGAGCACTGGCACTGATGGAATTGGCAACGGAGGAGCCCAGCTTGGGAATTTTTTTTTGTCAGTGTTAGTATTTCATAATAAAGATTGTGATTACTAATCCTAGAAAAATAAAGCAGCTGAAGAGGCTTCCCGGTCTGATTTGGGTTTGCAGCAGCCCGGCCTGGCCTGGGGGCTGGCACTGCTGCTTGGCAGGCTGAGCCGGAGTCTGCTCACATCCAGCACCCCGGGGGCACTGGGAGGGGATCCAGGATGCAAACCCAGGGAATGCTTCCTCCTCCTTCTCCCCCACACACTCCCTACCCTCATCCCCAGGAGCGGGACCCTGCACCCCCAGCCCTTTTCTTCTCCCCTCCCCGTTGCAGAACCAAACGCAGAGCCGGGCAGGGCGCGCTGGGCTCGGAGCTGCGCTAATGAGCCGTGCGCTAATGAGCCGTGAGCTGCCTGCAGCTGGGCCGGGCAGGGAGCAGCTCCTCTCTCCAGCACTCCCCGCTCCGGGCCATCTGCAACTTTCTGGACTGCGGTCGCTGTTTTTGTCCTGTTCTTGGATCAGCTGCCAGCCCAGCTGTGGCGACAGCTCCCACAGCAAACCCGGCCCCAGCAGCGGTGCCCGTGCCCAGGGGTCGCGCTGACACGGGGACAAACCTCCTGGAAAGGCGGCCGGCAGCGCCAGGACCCCACTGCTGCAGCAGGAGGGTGATCCCGGCACTGCCCCTCCGAGGGGCTCCGCGGCAGAGGGGCCTGGCACAGCCGTGGGGTTCCTGTCCGTGCCCCCAGGAGGAGCAGCCTGGGCTCCACAGGCGAGCTCTGCCCAGGGCTCCGGGCTGGGGGAGCGCCGGGAGCCCACGGAGCCGTGCCCCCTCCAGGGGACTGTCCTGGGGCAGAGTAACCTCTGCATCCCCGAGCCCCCGTGCCGGCCCCCACAGCAACCTGCAATTAATTATTGAAGCGCCTCGTTAAACGTTGAAATCGCGGGTGACCCCACGGCATCGCCGGCTCAGGAAGGAGAGCAGCGACATCAGCAGAGCTCTCCAGCTGCACACCTGCCTGAGCACTGTCCCTGGGCTCGGCGCCGGGGGACCGGGGCTCCCCGAGTGCCCAGCCAGGCTGGAGGAGAGGCTGGCAGCACAGCCAGAGCCCCCCGAGCCTTCCCGAGCCAGGGCAGCCCGCGCTGTGCCCGCGCTGTGCCCACACTGCCACCCTGGCACCGCCTGGCCCTGCCCCATCCCGGCCAGGGGTGGCTGGGGACACCGGGGACAAACAGCACCAGTTTCCCACCATGCATTTGTCCCTTGTTCCCACATCCTTGTCCCTCGGCGTGGGCAGGACGGGCAGGTGGCACCACAGGTGTGGCAGCGATTCCTCGAACGCCGCTCGCCAGACGCCCACGGAGAGGGCCCGGGACCAAGGGCAGGGCTGGGGCTGGCACCACGAACAGCCTGGGGCTGCATTCCTGGCTCCTCTGCCAGCAGCTCCAGCCCGCTCTCCCTGCCAGCCCACCCTTCCTGCCCTTCCTGAGCTCCCCTCCAGCCCCTGCTCCCCACACCCCCTGCCTTGTCCCACTCCTGAAATCACTCCTTGCTCCCACCCTGCACAGCTCCAAAACCTCACATGGTCCAGAGCACCTTGGGTTTTAACCTCCCAGGACATTGCCCATACCTCTCCCTGTGCCAGGACATGAGTCCTTCCCTGGCACAGGTGCCCAGAGCAGCTGTGGCTGCCCCTGGATCCCTGGCAGTGCCCAAGGCCAGGTTGGACAGGGCTGGGAGCAGCCTGGGACAGTGGCAGGTGTCCCTGCCAGGGCAGGGCTGGAATGAGATGGGCCTTAAGGTCCCTTCCAACCCAAACCATTTGAGGATTCTGCCATTCCAGGGTTCTACAACCACCATCCAATCTCGGCAAGGAGTAAGACCACGGAGCAAATACCAAGTGCTGTTTGTGCACCTGAATCCTCTGCAAACACAGTCAAATCTCTGATGCCCTCTGGGACTTTTCTGTCTACATTTTAAAACACCCCCTGGTTGCTGCTGTGCTGGAAGCAAACCATCCCCAGCCCTGTGGGGCTGTGGCCAGAGGAATTCCCTGTCCTGCTGTAAACCCCCCAAATTCTGCAGCATCCTCCTGGCTCTCCCCAGCCAGGGGACGTGGGATCAGGAGCTGCCACACAGCCGGCTGCAAAAGCCACCAGGGCGCTCTATTTAAACTGAATTTTTAATGTTTATGTTTTCCCCGGCCCCTCTGTGCAGCGCCTGCACTGAATCACCTCAGTTTGATTAATTCCTGGCTCGTTTGGAAGAGTCCATGTGCTGTGAAGACACATTCCCTGGAAAGCCCGTGTGGGCGAGGGCCACGGCTCCACCATCCATTTGCACAGACAAAGGCCTCATTTCTAATTGGGACTCACAGTGATTAACTGAATTCTTACCCCAAAACCACGCCACAGAGCTGGGGGACCTTCCTCCCCAGATCCTCACCTTTGGCCCATGGCAGCAGGTGTCAGGAGCTTGTCACTGCAATAGCTGGAGAATTCCTGTCAAGGACTTACATCAACAACTTCGGGCTTTCCAAGGGAGGTTAATCCACTCCAAGGCAAAGGAAATATTTATCTCTCCATTTTTAAACCCAACAGCTCATGACCCAGAGGCACCTGAAGCCAAGCAGGGCCTCTCCCCTCTCCCCTGCTCTGATGGCTGGTGGTAGATGAGAAATGGGTCCAGCTCCTCCATGGCACAAAAAAATCTCTTGTGAATCCTGGATCCAATTAAAATGATTTCAGGCTTAATGATTGAAGCTGCTGCTGGTGATGGAGAAGCTTGTTGCTGTGTTAACTCCTCATTTCATGGTGTCCCTCTGAGGAAGCCAGAGAGGGATCATTCCCTGCTCCAGCAGGGCTGCTGGACCCCAGGTGAGGGCTGCAAACACCCTGGGGCTGTGATCACGGCTCTCAGGCACTGTCCCCAGGGCCCTGAAATTGCAGCAATCTCCTCATGGCTCTTCCTGCTCACTCTGGTTTCTCCTTCCTCTCTCTGCTGCTCTAACATCTGGCTGACAGCCTTTTACCCTCCAGGAGCTCCTGAAATGCTTTGCCCAGAGTTCTCAAACCTTGACTCATCCACCGAGGCTGCAGGAGCAGGCATCCCTGGTTCCTGCAGCCAGCCCAGCCCAGCCCAGCCCAGCCCAGCCCAGCCCAGCCCAGCCCCACGGGGGTTCCAGAAAACACCAGAGCCGAGGGAGCTCAGCCGAGTTTGCTGCTCTTGTGGGCACCCATCCAGGCACCCCACGTCCCATGTGCCCTCCCCTGGGGCTCAGCAGTGCCGGGGGCTCTGCTCAGGGCTCCTGACCGCACCCCCCACGGGTGCCCCCCTTGCCAGCGGGCCGGGCTGACCCCAGCCCCACCCAAGCTGCAGCCCCCGGGACCTGCCCGGGTGTCCCGGCACTGCCACAGGCGGCTCCCGGGCCGAACAGGAGCTGGGAAAAATTCCACCTTGCGCCCTGGCCCCGGGTGAGCGGCACTCCAGCGGAGAGCCCCGAGCGGTCACACACACATGTCCCGGGACAAAAGGCTGCGGTTTTTCCACCAAAGCAGAGGGAGGGCGGCTGTCCCTGCCTGTGCCCGGGGCGGCAGCTCACCCTCCCGGGGCCGGAGATCACAGCCCGTGTGTGCACGGGGCTCCTCTGGTTCCTCGGAGAGAGGGCTCTGCCTGTCTGTCCCCCTCACTCACAGCGGCGCGGGTTCCACGCGGGATTAGCGCATCCCGCTAAAGGAGAGGGACACCTGCGGGAAGGCAAACGCGATTAAACCTGCGGGGCACTTGTGGCACGGGGAAACCACCGCAAGCTGCACGGATTTGTGGCTGCTTGCTTCACCCCTGGCCGTGTCCCAGGCCGGGCTGGAGCCCTGGGACAGTGGGAGGTGTCCCTGCCCCGGCAGGGCTGCAAGGGGGTCAGCTGCAAGGACCCTCCCAACCCAAACCATTCCACCATCCTCTGATTATTTTAACCCCAAATCAACACTCTGATTGCGTTTTCTCTCCCTGATGTATCATTTGTCCTACCAGAACCACGAAGGGGCTCAGGCCGGTGTGATTTACGTGCACACACAGATGGGACAGGGAAATCAAGGTAAGGAGGTTCCTCACCCCTGAGCTCAGAGAGGGGTGAGCGATCTGCTCACACACCATGGGCCATCCCAGTCCTGTGGCAGTGCCTGGAAAAGAGCCTTTGATCCCCCCCACAATTGCTGGGAGCTGCAGGTCTGCACAAGGAGACACTGCTGCTGACAAAGCAGGAAAAACCTGCAACCCCAGGCTGCTCCGTGAGATCCTCTGCAGGAGATGCACTGCAGCGTGGATGCTCTTCCCATCCACTGCAGCTCTGCAGCATTAGGGCTTACACAGCCCAAAGTTCCCCTTTAGCAACTGGCAGGGGCTCTGAGCCCTCCCTGGAGCCTTCCCTTCCCCGGGTGAGCACCCCAGCCCTCCCAGCCTGGCTCCAGAGGGGCTCCAGCCCTGGAGCAGCTCCGGGGCCTCCTCCACGTTCACTCCAAGAGCTCCAGGTCCTTGCTGAGCTCCCAGAGCTGTGTGCAGTTCCCAGCCCTGCAGGGACGGTCCCTCACGGAGAGGGAGGCACCATCTGTCCCCTCCCCTGCATCCCCCTGGTCCCACCACCACAGGCCCTGGTGAAAAGCAGATTCTGCCCCTCAGCCACAGCGTGGACACACATCCATCCGCAGCTCTGGCTTTTCCTGGGGCAGCTGGAAGGGCAGAGCAGAGACCAAGCCACTCCTGTATCAAACACCCCTGACCTTTGGAACCCCGCAGGGAGCTCCCAAACCGTGTCAGTCCCTGGCCAGTGCGGCAGTCGCAGCTCACCGGGCCGCAGAGGGCGGTGCTGGGTGCAATTTCACTTCTCCTGGGAACGCCGAGCTCTCTCTGCCCAGGCAGAGCCCCAGCCCGGGCGTGGCTCGCCCCAGGAGGCTCCTGCAGGGCACAGACTGATGGATAAAGGGCAGAGGAGGGTGGCCCTGTCACTCGGAGCCCTTCCCAAGAAGCAGTGCCTGCCTTGGGCTGGGAGCACTCATCCCTGGGACACAACTTCATATCGAGCAAGCTTCTGCAGAATCCTCCCAGTGCTGACATTCCAGGGCAGGAAATCCCAGCGCTGGCATGAGCCCAAGGGAGCAGCGTGTGCAGTGCCACCCCGGACAGGTGACATCTCCTCCTCTGGTGTGAGTTCTGTGCAGTGCCACCCAGGACAGGTGACATCTCCTCCTCTGGTACCATTCCCTGCAGTGCCACCCCGGACAGGTGCCATCTCCTCCTGTGGTGTCACCCCCTGATGCCCAGCGCACACGTGGCAGCCGCAGCCCTGCGGGGCGGCTCTGGCTGGGTTTGGGAGCCGTGCCCAGCTCAGCCGGCTTTGGCAGACAGCCCGCGGGGGAGCGGTGCCGCCTGCCCGGCTGTGCCGGACCAGCCGCTGTCCCGACACCCGGCACGGCCAACCCCGGCCTGCAGAGGTCCCGGCCCGGCCCAGCGAGCTGCGGGTACACAAATCCGCCTGTAATTGGGGAATCGCACCGCGGGCTGCGATAAGGGAAACCTCGGGATTACACGGGCTGGGGAAAGGCTCGGGAGATCGGCCCCTCTGCGGCACAAAGGCAAATCGAGTCAGACAAAAGCGCTCGCCTGGTTCACATTCTTAAGATGGTATCGAATTCGTTACGAAGGTGGAACAGCGGGAGATGTAATTTACCTATTTCATGCAAGCACCGGATATTCTGCAGCGGGGTAAATTGATTTACGGGGCTGGGAGGCAGCGCGGTGCTCCGAGAGATTATTTATTGACCCAGAGAGGGCAAAGGCTCCGTGGGGAAAGGAGGGTCCAGGCTGCCCCGGCAGCCCCCGGCACCGAGGGCTGGGGCAGGGGGAGGATGCCCGGGGCAGTGGTGGCTCCCCAAACACCCTTCTCCAGGGGAGGATGCCCGGGCAGTGGTGGCTCCCCAAACACCCTTCTCTGGGGGAGGATGCCCGGGGCAGTGGTGGCTCCCCAAACACCCTTCTCCGGTGGGGCACAGCTGGGCAGTGCTGGCACGTGGCACTTCCTCAGCCGAGACCGTAACTCCTGTTAAAAAGCCCCCAGCTACGGAACAGCACCTCAAAATGAGCCTTTGGAGAAATTAAATCCATGAAAACATTCCTTTACAACAAACTCTTCCCCGTGAGCCCAGCGAGGCCGTGGCCCAGGGCAAAGGGCCTCCCCAGGGTCACAGGACAGGGTTCCTGCCCGGTGTCCCAGCCATCCCTGCCCTCCGGCAGTGGGAAGCCGTTCCCTGTGTCCAGCCCTTGTCCCAAAGCCCTCTCAGCTGTCCCGAGTGTCCCTCAGCCCCTGCTGCCGGGTGCTGCCCTTTCTGGGGCGCGCAGCCCCATCTCCTGCCAGCGCTCCCTTTGCCAGCCGAGCACGCCCTCTCCAGCCCTCCCACCACACGTAATCACCTTAAGAGCTCATTAGGACCCCGGCATGTGCGGCTGCTGCCTGGAAGTCGTGCTCTATTTTTATCCCGTTAGAGTAAAACGCGCCAGACTGACGAGAATCGTCCCTCCGGCAGGAGGGCAACGGGCTCGTTCCAGCTGACTTTCTCTTTGCTAAGAAATGATTTCCTGTCCCTTCCGAGCAGGCGGGACACCCCTGCCGACCTGGCCCCGGGTGCAGCACCGCCTCTGGTGCATCTTGCCACAATTCCAGCTGCGTGGGCGAGGACGGGGTGACCCCACGGGCCACCCTCCTCGCCCAGCCAGCACCCACAGGCATCCTGCACCCCACCCCGGGGTGCCCCGGGGCTGCCGTGAACGGCCCCGCTCGCCCTGCGGGGCTCTCCAGGAACAGACTCCATGGATCCTCCCCACATCCCAGCCCCAAAGCCGCCCCCCAGAGCCCCTGGTCACTGCAGCCACCCCACGGCCCGGCAGGTGCTCTCCAGAGCCTCTGCACAAGCAAGAGCAGAGCAGGAGGATGCCAAATACGCTCAAAATGTGTATGGATTGCAAGGCCATAAATATTTGAAGGGGCTGAGTGGATCTGTTCTAAGGCTGTGCAAGCTCCACTGCCCTCAGCCCTTCCCTGGGCCAGGATGCCAATCCTTGTGCCTCCCTGGCTGTCCAAGCACGGAGCAGGATAATTGCAGCACTTACTGAAGGATCTCTTCTGGCCTCTGTAGTTTGTCAGAGGATTTTTTCCCCGAGCACACCTGAAAGAAGCCACAAGCATTCACCCTGCCGTGCCTGCTCCGTGCAAGGCGATTTTCATGCCAGGCTGCTCACTTGGAAGGGTGCAGCACCTGAGCAGCGCCGGGATTCCTTTGCCTGGACACTGAGGAAAGGGCGGGGATGGGAATTGCAGGGCTCCTGCAGGAACCCTGACACGCAGCACTCAGCACAGGGTGTGCCCAGGAAACCGCCAGAGACACCGGGGCAGGGGGGCCAGGGCACCTCGCGGCGGTGGCAGCGTCCCCTGCCTGCCACCACCCGCTCCCCTGTTCCCATGGCAATCCCCGGCCCTTCCAGCCGCGCTCAGCCTCGACTTCTCCCTCTCTCCAGAGAAATGTGTGGAACAGAGCGAAGGAAGGGAGTGGGGCGGTGTGTGCGGGGTCAGGCTCCGCAGCTGATGGGTCCTGCCCCAGCCCTGCACACGAGCCGAGGCTGGAGCCTTCCTGGGCGGGTTTTTGCTTCATCCACGTCTCATGTGGACAGCACAGGGGGAAAACCCCAGCTCAGCTAAACCCCAGCTCAGCTAAACCCCAGCCCAGCTAAACCCCAGCCCGGCTAAACCCCAGCCCGGCTGAACCCCAGCCCGGCTGAACCCCAGCCCGGCTAAACCTCAGCCCGGCTGAACCCCAGCCCGGCTAAACCCCAGCTCAGCTAAACCCCAGCTCAGCTAAACCCCAGCTCAGCTAAACCCCAGCCCGGCTAAACCCCAGCCCGGCTAAACCCCAGCTCAGCTAAACCCCAGGGAGGGAATGGACAGCCCCGTGTCAGAGCAGCAGTCACAACTGAGGGAAGCAGCAGCTCCCGCAGTGCTCCCTGCTGCTCCCCCAGACCATGGGCAGGATCCCTCAGCTCCTGCCCAGAGATGAACTGACTCCCAAAACACCCCGCAGCTCCTGCCCAGAGATGAACTCAACCCCAAAACACCCCTCAGCTCCTGCCCAGAGAGGAAGTGAACCCCAAAACACCCCTCAGCTCCTGCCCAGAGATGAACTGAGCCCCCAAAACACCCCTCAGCTCCTGCCCAGAGATGAACTGAGCCCCCAAAACACCCCTCAGCTCCTGCCCAGAGATGAAGTGAGTCCCAAAAACACCCCTCAGCTCCTGCCCAGAGATGAACTGAACCCCAAAAACACCATCAGCTCCTGCCCAGAGATGAAGTGAGTCCTGCCTGGGAAGAGCCCAGCAGATCTGGGCATTCCACACCGCCCCAGCAGCTGCAGACGGAATCAGCCTGAGCCGGAGCCGCCGCTCCCCGTTACACCCGGCGGCATCCCGGAACAAAATTCCCGGTGTTAATGGCAAAGCCCTGTGGAAACAGGAGCGCTCTCCTCTCCTCTGCCCGGCTCTGGGAAAAGCCCCAGCCCTCGGCTGTGGGTTCGTTCAGCTCCAGGGGACACTGCCCAGGGGACACTGCCCGGGGGACACTGCCCAGGGGACACTGCCCAGGGGCCCGTGTGGCTGCTGGTAGCCGCAGCATCCCGGGGCCGGGAGGAGCCGCTCCCAGCCTCATTCACACCTCGCTCCGTGCCATTAATTTTGTATCGCACCTTATTCACGTCCAGAACAAAGCCCAGAGCTGGGGTTCCATGAAGGGGGTGTGCTCCTGCCTGGAAGCGTGGCAGGCACAGCCCTGCTGACTCCCGGGATGGCCCCGGGCACCCTCGGCTTCATCCAAGCCCCACAGGAGGAAATCTGTCACCAAAGCAGCGCTCACAGGCAGAGAAAAGCCCCGTGATGTGCTCAAGGAGACGCTCCCAAGAAGTGGTGCCAGGCTGGGGAGTCATTCCCTGCTGCTTTGGGGGTTTACAGCAACCTGCACATGGGAACAAAGCCAACCTGGGATCACACGGGGAATAAATGCTGCGGGAGAGAGCAGGGACAGCAGTGACAAGGGCCAGAGGGAGAAAAGTCTGTTTGGCTTTAGGAGAAGAACCTTAGCATCGAGGAATTGCTCAGGATCACCGAGACTTCAGCAGGGACTTGGTCCATAGAGCACCTGGGGCAGGAGGTCTGACAGCACCAGGGCAAGGGCTGGAGCCAAGGCTCAGGTCCAGGATGCCACGGGGGCCACCAGTGTCGCTGTCCAGATGGAGGAGGCTGGGCTGGCACAGCAGGAACACTCCCAGTTCCCATCACACCTCCACTGCCCTGCTCCTGCTCCACTGTCACTCCAAGCCCAGCCCTCCCCTGTTCCTCTGCTTCTGCTGCCCTCACATCTCTTCTTTTCCCATGGCCCCAGGAGCTCCAGGTTTTCAGGTCCCAAAAACACTCTGTTCTCATTCCATATTTCCTTTGGAAAGCCATTTTTACTCGCAAGCCAGAAATATTAGTCAGCAAACTATACAGGGCAAGGCTAATGAGAACTAGATCGATTCATGAGAAGTACCTGCTCAGCAAATTTATTATTTTTCAAACGTAGGTCTATTGGATTCCAGCTGTTTCCCCCAGTCCCAATACACTGCCCATTCCCTCAGTTAAGTGTAGAAGGGATAGCTGCAATTGCTACCTGATCCAGATATTCTTAAAGCCTCTTTCCAGCTCCAGCATGGCTGACTCAATTTTTGTTGTATTTTTATTAAAGAAAAATCCCCTATAGGCATCTGGGTGGATATTTCCTTTGGGATCCCAGCCCGTGTTCCAGGGTGAGAGCCAGCACGAAACAGCCACTCCAAACCCTCTGAAAAACACAAGCCCCTCATCGATGTGACAGATATGCCACTATAATTAAAGTCTTTGGCAACAGACATTATGCAGCCAAAATATTCTATTTCGGGCCGCAGCATTGATCAGATCCTGACATCACACATTAACGAGCTGAGGCCTTGCTGGCTGTGGAAGCTGCTGTTAATTATCACGGGGAAAAACCACCTTGATTGTCTGGTGAGACACCAGGACCTGCGGGGGCTGGCCCACCGGGATCCTCCTCCTGACCCAGCCCGAGGGTTTGTCCCTGCTCAGGAGCCCGGGGCTCGTGTGCTCTGCTGCCAGACAGGAGAGATTGGAATATTGGTGAAGCTTGGGTTTCCAGTGAGCTGCCCCGTGCAGAGACCTGGCAGGCCCAGGGCAGGAAAAGGGGACTCAGCCTTGGCTTGGCTCCAGGGGGATTGTGGCCACAGGGCGGGGAGGGAGGCTCCTGGCTCAAACAGCCACAGAAAGGATGGTAGGATTGTTGTGGCTAAATTATTCTGGTAAACTCATCAGGGCAGAGCCAGCTCGTGGCTCTGAGCCTTGCACCCCTGCAGGAGGAATTTCCCACCCTCTCCATTTTCCCCACACGAAGTACATGATAAAGAACCAGGAGGGGTTTCTGTCTGTTCCCTCCGCTGCAGTGGAGCTGTCTCCATTTGCATCGACTTTCCCGGCCAGGACCAAAGACCGGACAACCTGGGAAAACAAACCCTCCCTGCTTTCCACAAGGAGGGCTGGGACCATGCAGGGATGGACCCCCAGAGCTGATCCCGTGGTTTGGAACACAGCCCTGCCCCCGGGGGCTCCACACAGCCGGCCCTGCTGCGGTGGCAGCGCAGCCCTGACGGGACTCGGCTGTGACAGCCGCTGCCTTCGCTGAGGAAAATCAGATTTTCCTGCATTTTACCCCCGGGTCCCCTCCCAGATAACGAGCTGGAGGAAGCACAAAGGCATCTTGTATTCTGTGTGTGCACAATTAACCAAGTTCCTCACGACATTTCAGCTGCCAAGTCGCTTCTGTGGACAAAGACAACGGCACGGGTGAAGGTGATGTGCTTGGAGGGTAATTAATGCCCAAGTGCAATTAAGGGCAGAGCAGGGCCTGCAGCTTTAAAAGGACAATGCAGGAGGGACAAAATGGGATCCTGGGGACCCATCGGATCATTCCTCCACAGTTACTGGAATCCTGGTTTTGCTTAGCAGAAGAAAGAGCTTTTCTCCACCAGCACCTGAAGCCCATTCCCACACCTGCCCCAGCCCTTCCCAGGAAAACATCAGGACCAGGCATTGTTTACAAACAGAATTAGCAGATCCCAGGGTGGTTTGGGTTGGAAGGGATGTGTGGATCCAGTGCCACCCCTGCCATGGCAGGGACACCTCCCACTGTCCCAGGCTGCTCCCAGCCCCAGTGTCCAGCCTGGCCTTGGGCACTGCCAGGGATCCAGGGGCAGCCACAGCTGCTCTGGGCACCCTGTGCCAGGGCCTGCCCACCCTGCCAGGGAACAATTCCTGCCCAAGATCCCATCCATCCCTGCCCTCTGAAAGGAAACACACTTCCAAATGATTTCTTTTCCGAAGAGGAGGGAGCTGATATCCAGGACCTGGGCACAAGAGCTGGCACATCTCCTGCCAGAGCTGCTCACCTGCCTTCTGCCCCAGCCCGCTCTGGCACCCTGGCACAAACCCGGCGGGCACACTTGCCGCCGGGTGACACATTTATGTAAAAATGAAAGGTTTCCTTTCACCTTGAGTTTTTTATTTTGGTTTTCCAGGAGTGCCAGCGTTCCCCGCGGTGGCACAGTGCCGGGCGCGTTCCCTCTGCGGCTCCAGCGTGGGGACAGAAAGGTTTTGTGTCTGAGCCCCAGGGAACGCGTTCCCCCACGGAGCTGGCGTGCTCCCAGCCCGCTGCCCTTCACGCTGCTCTTCCTCAGTGAGCAGAGGAGCTGTGGCAGGCACAGGGCTCCTGCAGGGCTGGGCTGCTCCTCCCTGCCCGCGGCCGCTCCCGCCCCGGGCACAGAACCCGCCCTGCCCTGGGTCTTCTTGTGCCTCGGCGGCAGCTCCCAAAGTGCTCCAGGTGTGGATTCCTTCCAGGAGAAAGGCAAACCTTCCAGGGTTCGCCTTTCTCCTGGGCCTGGGCAGCGGCTGGCAGAGCACAGGGAAAATGTCTCTGGGGGTGACAAAGGTGCCACATGAATTGGGTTTTAGAGGGTAACCAAGCGCCACAGGGGAGGTAAGACTGATGGGAATACAGGAGGAGGACCCACAAATCAGGACAGGATATATCTTCCTGAGTTCTGAAGCTTCCACGAGGCTGGTAGGAACAAGCCAAAGTAAGTAACTACTAATCCTGTCAGAGAAAGGCATTTAGCCCCACCCTTGGAGCAGCCTGGTCTGGTGGGAGGTGTCCCAGTCCGTGGCAAGGGTTTGAACAAGATGAACTTTCAGGTCCCTCCCAGCCCAAAGCATTCGATGATTCGATGATTCAATGATCCCTTGCAGTGACCCCCAGCCCTGGCAGGCCCAGCTGTGGCCCAAGGTAAGCACGGGATCCATCAGGACCTGCTGCCATCTCCTGTGCTGTGCCAGAGCCACGGCCCCGGCAGACACGCACTGTGGGCACGCCGGCCTCACAACTCCACATCATCAATGGGAAATTGCTCCCCTACTGCTGGAATAATTTACCCTGAAAACACTTCAAAGAAAAGAGTTTGACCTGAAACCTTCTTATTTGCAGAAGCAACTCCAGGGCTTGCTGTAACCAAACAATAATTGGGTTTTCTGCCCACAAACAAGTGGCTGATGGCAGTGGCAGCATTCAGGGCTCTGCCACAGTCCCCAGCCTGACCCCAGGCTAACGAGGGATTGTCTGTTCTCCACAAAGCTGATGGCAAATAAACCCCAGCACTTCCCTCACAGCAAACCCTTGTTTGGCTGGTTCCCAGCCTTCTCAGTGACACACGGCACGAGACAAAAATAAGCACAAGCCACCCTTGGACATGAAGGGCCCATCAAGGAGCCACCCCCCAAGCCAAGTGGCAAAACCTGGCACGGGTGCCCAGAGCAGCTGGGGCTGCCCCTGGGTCCCTGGCAGTGCCCAAGGCCAGGTTGGACACTGGGGCTGGGAGCAGCCTGGGACAGTGGCAGGTGTCCCTGCCATGGCAGGGGTGGCACTGGAGGGGCTTTAAGGTCCCTCCCAACCCACACCTCTGCAGGACTCTGTGATGCCACACACCCTGGAGGGGACCCCACCCCTGCAGGAGCTGGGGAGGAGTTTCCACAGACTGAGGGCATCTCCAGCAGGGCCCTGCCCACCAGCACTGATGGCATCTCCGTGAGGGCCTTGCTCCCCACACAGTCCTCGTCCTCCCCATACACGGCTTCCAGGGGAGCCAGCGGTGAGGTTTCAGTGACCAAACAGATGTGCCAGGTCAGAGGGGGATCTCAGGAGCTCTCAGTGCCTCTGGGCCTGCACGGGGCAGGCCAAGGCATGGTGTGAGCCCTGGCTCTGCCAGCGCGTGGCCACCCACGTCATCCCCGTGTCCACGGTCCCTCTGGGCTCCCGGGGACTGACTCAAAAATTAAAAATAAGTGGGCTGCTCACGGCACGTTCAGTATTCCCCAGACGCCTCAAAAAAAGCCTCCTGCTGCACATTACCTAATTCTGAGCTGACAGAAGGAGCAAATTCCTTTTTCCTGGTGCTGCGGTGCACCTCTCTCTCCGATGGCATCTCCCGTGTGCGTGCACGAGCGTGCGGACAGCTCCATCTCTATCTGACTCTGCCTGTGTTTGCCTTCAGCACCTTCCACGGGAAAGTGATAAGCAAAGTAGCTCTGGCAGGAAATTGGCTCCTGAGAGGGGAATAGCCGGCGGGTTCACAGCAGGTAACGTTGTAGAACAGGTATGAGAAGTGAACAGAAAACAGACATTTCGGCTGGCGGAGGAAGAGCAGCAAACAGAAACGTTTTCCACAGGTTTGCAAAACAACTTGGGGTTTTGCTCCCTCTGAAATGTGAGTCAATATTGACTCCCATTTTCAGTGGATGCTCTCCTCAGCTGCCTTCTGTATCTTTTGGACATAAATTTAAGAGGAAAAGGAGATGAAATGCTTCTTTGTCTGCTGTTTTCCCTTCAAACTCACTGTGCATTTCAGGCAGTTTCCTCCCGAGCTTACAAAAAACCCAAGTGTATGCAAATGCCGGAGCCAGGGGCGAAGGAGCTGCCCCGCCAGCACAACTCACAGAGACACAGCTGAGCCACGACCATGGTTTCTGCTGCAAACACATTTCCAAGGCTATGCATAAAAACATGACTTTGAACAGCCAACAGCAAAGCTGCGGTGACGCTTTCAGCCTCCCTGGGACCCTGGGGCTCCCCGCTGCCGCTCCGCGCTGCGGCTGCTCGGGGGCTCTGGAGGACCAGGACAGCGGGGGATGCTCGGAGCGCCCGGCCCGCGGGGCTGACCCCCAGCCGGGGACCCGCAGCCGGGACCCTCAGTCAGTCTGCCATCCTCTGCCCGGGACCCTCAGTCAGTCTGCCATCCTCTGCCCGGGACCCTCAGTCAGTCTGCTGTCCTCTGCCCGGGACCCTCAGTCAGTCTGCTGTCCTCTGCCCGGGACCCTCAGTCTGTCCTCTGCCCGGGACCCTCAGTCTGCTGTCCTCTGCCCGGGACCCTCAGTCTGCTGTCCTCTGCCCGGGACCCTCAGTCTATCCTCTGCCCGGGACCCTCAGTCTGCCATCCTCTGCCCGGGACCCTCAGTCAGTCTGCCATCCTCTGCCCGGGACCCTCAGTCTGGTACCCCCAGCCCGGGACCCTCACCCTCCACACGCCGCGTTTCTGCCGATGGCTTTGTCCCCGGTCCCTGTCCCCGCACTCCGGCTGCAGCTGTGGAGGGAAGGGAGGGCTGTGGGACAGACGGAAGGGAGGGCTGTGGGACAGACGGACAGACGGACAGACAGCACCGGCACAGAGCCCCGGGTTGTGGCGCTGTCCCCCCAGCGCGTCACCCGCGCTCGGGGCTCAGAGCGGAGCCGCCCCTGCGGAAGCAGCGGTCTCCTAACCTACTTCCCGGGAAAAGCAATTGGAAACTCTCCGAAGATAAAAAGATAATGAACAAATAACCTTCACTGCCACAAACCCCCGGTTCCCCTTTGTGCTGCTGCCTGGTATTAATGATCCTGTCACGGCTCCTAAAGAACTTCGTGCTCCAAGTGGGAAGCAGGGGGTTTGTCCCAGGGTGCCGCCAGGAGCTCGCTTTCATTTCTTCCCAATCAAGGCAAGAAAGTTCTTACATTCTGCATTAAGAAACCATATATTTATTTCCTCACTTCTCCACGCTCCTGTCCTTCTACTGGGGTTTGAAACAAAACGCCACTGTCTTTTCAGGAAAATGCCTGATGCATCGAGCAACAGCAAGTCGTTAATTATTTCGAGCCTTTTATGCCACCACTGACACCCCAGTGAAGCATTTAAAACATTTCCTCGGACAAGCAACTCACTCACGGCAAACCACGGCGTTGCTGGGTGTTCCAGGGCTCGTTCCCTCCCGCGGTGCTGCGAGGAGCCTGCATCACATCCCTGCTGCACCACATCACCCCGAGGGGTGAGACCTCGCTGAAACCCACAGCCAGAGCAGCCCCTCACCACGGGGATGAGCACAGCGCCCTCAGGAATGCCTGCCCTGCCTGTGAGCCCCGCTCCCTGGGGACACGTCAGGGACAGGGACACCCACGAGCAGGGGCCCCACGGCCGCAGGCGGCAGCCAGCAAGTGCAGAGGGACGGGGCAGGGCTGGCACTGCTGCCTTCTCACACCTGCTGGACCCCACAGAGAGCACCACCTTTACTGCCTCCAGAGGTGCCTCCGTGGCCTGTGGTGCTGCTAAACATCAGCTCTTCCCTAAAGCCCAACGTCTTTGTGTCAGGGCAGCTGCTGCGAGTCCCCGAGTCCTGGCAGGGCTGAGGGCCCAGCCCTGCTCTGGCACACACGGACCGAGCCAGGGATGTGCTGGGACAGCATCTTCCCCAAAATCTGCCCCAAACCAGCATTACTGGAGTTCACAAAAACCCCTCTCAACAAAAGGTTCATGGAGGTGCCAACCCTGCTGCCTGCACCCACCTCACCCTGTGCCCCTGGCACTTCTGTCCCCCCATCAGCAGCTGGGGGCCCCAGTGGTGAGTCCTGCAGGCTCCTCTGCCTGCTTGGAGGGGCTGTTCAGGAGTGAAAATTTGGGAGAAAAAGGGGAAGGATTCATCCCAGCTCAGACAATGAGCTGCTCGTTCAACATGGGAATATGAACAAAGCAAACCTTGGGAAATCAAATAAAAAAGGCTTTATTTAGAAGCAGAACGCTCAGGTATTATCTGGCAGCACCAAACCCCTACTCACACACCTTCATCGAGCACAGCCAGAGGTTAATTTTATGACAGATTTAACCAATGCCATCATCTGAAATGTAAATAAACCTTCTTAAAAACCAGCTCTGCCTCCAGTGCCGCTTCCTCCTCCCCGGCAGTGGAGCCAGATGACCCGCCAGACAGGCCACGCTCCAGGGAGGGCACGGAGCCCGTGCTCATCCCTGCTGCCAGGGAGGACACACGGGCACAGCAGCAGAGCACAAACTTCCAGCCACGGCTGCGCCGCCGGCAGCGCCCGGACCCACAGCCCTGCGCCAGAGCCGCGGCTGCTGCGGCCGGCTGCCGGGGATTTCGGCAAAAATAGAACGGCGGAAACGACACCCAACAGGCGCAGAACCAGCCTGGGTGAGGAGACACCGTGGGTCTCGGCGAGATGTGAAATCTCCGCGCTCGTGAGGGAATGACCTTCAAAACTCATTCAGCGCTCGCAGCCTGCGCGGTGACGCTTTGCTCACTTGCGAGACATTACACATTCCTGCTATGTTCTCCCCAATTTCCCATGGACTATAAATACTTGGCTTACAAGGCGGCAGGAAAGCGAGCGAGAGCAAACATTTAAGCGGGGTAACCTTGCTTGTCAGGGTAGCAGGAGCAAATCCTTCATCCCCCAGGTCGTGCATGCTAAATGCCAGGAATGCCTGTTTACTATGCTACACATAAAATACCACCCGGAATATGGGACCAAGTAGTACTTTCTCTTTTAAAAAACTGACATGCAAAATGACGACACCTTGTCAAACTGTCTTAAGGGCAGAAAATCCAGATTTTTCTGAACTGCTCTGCCCACACTTTCTCTCCCAAACTACGGTTTCCCATTTAATTAATATTAAAAACAACCTCTGAGAGATGAATTTGTTTGGCTCATGCAAAATAAACTGGGCTGCTGTTCGAGCTGTTTACTGGGTCACACTTTACAACCCCGGTGGGGGAGGTGAGCGGGGACCGGCAGCGTTACCACCATTCCTCAGTGGTATTTGCACAAATCACCCTCTTTATCGATTTTAGACTGTTTAAGCCAAAATGACGGTGCCTCCCGTAGCCTGCAGCACCCTTGGTAACCGTCCTTTGGCATTATCACCAAAAGCAGGTTTGTGCCTGTAAACGAAAGGATGTTCCCCCCTCCTTGGCATCACAGGGCAGGGAGAACGGGGCCCCCCGAAGCTGGGCGGCGGGAGGTGTTGCTATTGACGTGTTGAGTCACCTTTACTCAAAACTCTGCCCCGAATTTTCCATCGCCCACGGGCTGGGCTGGGGCCAGCCGCCTCCAGCAGCAATCCCCGCGCGTGCGGCGCCGCACAGGTTTTCGTGAGCTCCCTTGCAAGGATGATGCTGATGGCAGAAATGAAGCGCAGGAGCAGCCGGAGCCAGGGATGCTTCTCTCGGCCCCCGGTCACACGGTCCCGGTACCGGCCTCGCTCCAGAGGAGCTCGGGAGCGCGTTTCCCTAGTTTTCAGCAATACGACACATCCCACGACATCTGCGCGCTGAGCGGTGCCCTCGCAGCCCTGGCAGCACAGGGACACCGGCTGAGGGGCGACGGCCCCGACCAGGGGTCCCGGTCCCGGTCCCTCCGGGCGCGGGGGCGCAGGGGGCGGCGGATGCGCGCCCGTCCCCGCCGCTCCGGACGATTACAAAACCCGAGCGCTCATCCCGGCGAGCCGGGCGCCAGCCGGGGAGGCAGAGCGGGCGCTCGGCTGCGGCGGGGCCGGGAGGGTCTGTCCCTGCCAGCAGCATCCCTGCCCTGCAGCATCCCTGCCCCGCTGCATCCCTGCCGCGCGGCTCCCCGTGCATCCCTGCCCCGCTGCATCCCCCGTACTCCACTTCGCACCCACGTCCTCCCCGCGCTGCGCGCAGCCCCCGCACCCGGCAGCGGAGGGCTCGCACCGAGCGGCTCCGCGGGGCACGGCCGCGGCTCCCCCGGCCCCGGGGCGNGCCGCCCCCGCCGCTCCGCTCCGCTCCTTTTGTCTGGCGGCGCCGGGCGGCAGCGCGGGCCGGGGCCGCGGAGGCTGACCTGGATGGTGCAGGTGTACTCGCTGTCGTCCAGCAGCCGCACGGTGCAGTTGTACTCGCGGTCCAGGTTCCTGCTGCTGCCACTCATCCACCTGCTCAGCATCTTCCCGGGGCGCGGGGCGGCGGGCGCTGCCGGCGGAGCCTGGGCTCACATCCCGCTGCCGGCGGTGCGGGGCGGTGCGGAGCGGTGCGGAGCCGTGCGGAGCCGTGCGGGGCCGTGCGGGGCGGTGCGGGG
>WAAE01014807.1:316812-335344 GCA_013400495.1 Nicator chloris
CCTCCGCCGGAGCCCCCGCGGGAGGGGCAGCGGGGGGAGGCACCGCGGGCACCGGGCGCCCGGCGCTGCGGGGCTCCGCCGCGGGTGTCCGACCTCCGCCCGCGCCCCGCAGCCACCGAGGGGCTGCCCCACGGCGGGGGCAGCGGGGCAGGGCAGAGGGGCCGTCCCCAGTTTGGGCACGGCGGTGGCACCGAGCGTTGCCGGTGATGTCGGGCAGGGTCGGACACGTGGCAGGAGGTACCCGCAACCCAGACCCCCTGATCAGAGGGGCGGGGGCTGCCCCAGGTGACTCTGTGTCCCCAAGGGCGGCAGGTGACTGGGCGTGACCCAGCTGGCCCACGGTCCGTGCCGAAGTACCAGCCTGTGCCCAGCTCTCCTGTCAGAGCCCAATTCCATTCCTGGGCTGGGATCCCCACGGAGGGTTGGCAGCTGCTCTGGTCCTTCCAGCAGAGCCAGCCAAAGTGCCAACGTGGCCCCCAGGACGTGAGCTTGTCCCTCGGTGTTCATTTGTCATGGAAGGAAACCTTTAAGTCTCTGGCTTTTGGACAAAATGGACTCCAAGAGCCATCGGTGCTGATGGGATGCAGCTGGGGCAGTGAAATACCTGGTGGCAGCACCAGCAGTGCCCAGGGAGGATGGGGACCCAACCAGCCCGGCTGCAGCCAGCCCCAGCCCCAGCCATCGCCCTGCCTGCGTGTCACACTCCCCACAGCCACCCCCAAGGCCCCACCGAGGGGTTCAGCAGGGCTCCCCACACCACCCTGGCTCCCCACACACTCACAGTTACCCCAATGGAACAGGCCACAGTGAGGACCCGTGCTAAGCTGTCCCCAGCCCACCTCACTGCACCACAGGCCCTGTTCCCACTGCACCTTCCTGCCTCAGCTCCTCCTGGCCTGGAGCCTCACCTTTGTCCCCTCGGCTGCATTCCCTGCAGTGCAGCTCCCATGCTCCCCACAGGTGTCCAGCCTCTCCCCACACTCTCTCTGCTCCAGCTTTGCCCATTCCCTGCCTTCCCAGCCAGAAAGGTGCCTTACAGAGCCATGATCCTCCCCTTCCCCAGCTGTTCCCACCAGCCCTTCCATCCCTCCTGGCTGCAGGGCAGGGGCTCTCCCTGCACGTCTTTGCAGCTCCCACAGAAGGACAGCTGCTCCCAGGGCGGTGGCCCTGCAGGCTCTCCTGTCCCTGACCCACCCTTCCTGCTGTGGGGAGCCAACACTCCAGGGTGTGGCCTTGGGGTCCCTCAGGATGCTGTGGTTCAAGGGTTACCTCGTGATGGGTGATGGGTGATGAGAGATGAGCCTCTCCCCGCCTGTCGCCCCATCCCCAGCCAGGCTGGCTGTGCGAGGGCCACCTGTCGGGCTGGACACCCCTGTGTGACCCCGGTGCCCATGGAGGGACCCCTGAGGACCAGGCTGGGTGATCTCAGTGTCCAACAGGCCACAGATCCAAATGTCCTCTCAGTGCAAAGGACAGAGTGGGAACACGACGTTGCAGGCAGCAGTGGGAGCACGCTGGGAAGGACATTGTCCTGCAGAAAAATGTCAGCAGAGCCAGGGACTCGGCCTGTGTGGGATGTGTCAGGGCTGGAGCCTGCAGCTCCCGGCCCACGGGCTGTGCCCAGCACGTTGTCAGGGACGTGACGTGAGCCCGCAACAACAACGGCGCTTTTCACAGCCACGGCCCCGCTCCTGAACCATCTGGGCACTTGTACAAAGATGCTTGTATTCACCAAAGTGGCTGCTACTTTGTCACGGATCCCACTCTGCATAAATTGCTCATCTGCCTGCGAGCTCCCCTTCGGAGCCAGCCGAGCTGCTGCTGAAGAATGGGCTGCTGGGCGCCGGCAGGTGCTGCTTGCAGCGAGCAGCCGGGGCTGAGCCGGCTGAGCATTTACTGAGCAGCACATCCAGGGCAGCCCGGCCGTGCCCGGCCTCTGCCTGGGCCGCGGCGCCGCTGCAACTTTGTTCCTCCACCCAGGGAAGGCTTTTGTTGAGGCTCCAGTTTTCTGGGTTTTTTCCCCAAAGGCGCCGGCTGAGGCAGCGCGGGAAGCCCTGGGCTGAGCTCACCCCCCTCTGCTGCCTCTGGCTTGTCCTGGAAACAGGGAACGGCGCTGGAGCCCGACAGCTCCACGTTCCCCCTCAGAACACCTGACAAGGCTTCCACAGAGCGTATCAAAGGCTGGCAGGTGCCTTTATAAAAGTCCTCCCTGTTTGCGGCTTTGATCGACAAGAACGCTCTTTTCATGAGTAATGTCTTTTCCTTTCCCTTTTAATAATTTATACTGTAAACCCTACAAATTCCCCGATTTGGATTCTCTGTCACTTGCAGTTTTGAGCTAAAAAATTCAAAATGCAGCTTTCCAAATGTAAAGTGAATTCTTAGCTGTGTTTGTTTTCCAGCAGGTGAAATTTCACTAGGAGAGCTGCACAGGCTGCCCAGAGCAGCTGTGGCTGCCGGATCCCTTGAAATGTTCCAGCTCCTGGACAGGGCCTGGAGCAACCTGGGACAGTGGGAGGTGTCCCTGCCCACGGCAGGGGGTGGGACGAGGTGACATTTAAGGCCCCTTCCAACCCAAACCATTCCAGGATTCTGTGATTCTGTGCTTTTAATAGCAAATATCATCCATTGTCTATTCTGTGGATAATCCACGTGTTTATCACCCATCACAACGTTCACCCACAGGTAGCTGGAGCTTTGAGAGCCAGGCAGGTGCATGTGAGGGGTGGAGAGCAACACGTGGGGGCTGCCCAGGTAAGGCTGGAGCAGGGCTGGGTGCTGAGTACCTGGCTCGGGGGCCTGGCTGGAGACCCTGGCCAGCAGCCACAGGGCTAAAGGATGATTGTTCATCTTTAAATGATGCCAATGTTGTAAGCAGTAACCACTTCTTGTGCTGAAATGACCAAAGCTCAGCCCTCTGCTCTCAGGGGTGCTCCTTGTTGGGGTGCAGCCTGCTCTGTTGGGACACATTTGGCATTTCCTGGGGCCAGGAGTGGGGCTGTCAGCTCTGCTGGGCCTTTCAGCAGGTACCTGCATCTGAAGTTATGTAACCCCACTGCTCTCAGCTCTGAGCTCTGAGCTCTGGCACCTGATGGCGGGATGTCACAGTGGGGCTCAGCTCTCAGGGCTGGCCCGTAATTCAGGTGGTCAACAGCTCTGTCAGCGTTCCCCTCAGCCTTCCAGAGCAGCTGGATTCATCCTGGGCAGCTCTCCAGGCTGCCTGACCCATCAGTCACCACCTCACGTTTGCTCTCGGCTTCCTGTGCACTGAGGATTGACAGGAACGAAGCCCAAATTCTCTCTTATTCCTTAATCACTTTTTTTTTTTGATGAAAAGGTTTGGAAAAGAAGACTGCCCCTCTTCTCAAGAGAGGCTCACCTGCCTATTGCAACCAGCCACAGAGCTCCTCCCCATCTACCTGCCCTGGGTGGGGACTAAGTCTCTGCCCCTGTTTGTGCAGTATTTTCCTCCAGTCATGAGCAGCTATCCCACTATGGCAATGGCTGAGGGACTCACCACTGGCCCCAGGCCAGTTGGAGCACTGCAGGCTGGTTCCAGACCGGAGATCTTTCCAGGGGGGCAGCACGGGAGTGTTCTGCCCTCAGTTTGTGTTTGGGGAGTGTTTGTGCATCCTTCACCCTCAGCTGGGCCCTGATGGCCACAGGGAACCCTTGGGCCAGCAGCTGAGTTGTCTCCTCCAGCCAAATGAGGCCAACAAGCTGCAGCTCTTTAGGCTCAGGTGCTGCCCCTCAGACACAGAAAAGGAGGCAAAGAAAGGTGAGGAAAGGAGGAGAGAAAGTGAGAGAGAAAGAGGAGAGAAGGGGACGAGGGAGGAGAAGAGAGTGATGAGGATGGAAGTCAAGTGTAAGAGGGCCAGGAGTGAAAGGAGGGGCTGGAACCATCTCAGCAGCATCCCCACGTGTACCCACAGGGGAATAAGCTGGAGCAGCCAGCTTCCCAGATCCCAGGCATGTAAAATTTTAACCACAATTTGCAATTATAACCAGAGGATAAAATTTCAGCCTATTCAGAGGAGGTGGGAACCTGCAGGGTGATGCACATTAATTACTGCTGACATCCAGGGACAGGCTCATTAGACAGAGGCTCCTTCAGTTCCAGCACACAACTTGTGGCTTGAGGCAGATATTCCAGGGAGTAATTATAGAGCCTGTGCTGCTGGGCAGGTCAGAGGAGCTGCCCACGTCCACCTCTGCACTCCCCTGGAGCTCAGGGATCAGAGGGGCTCTCGGGATGGGGAAGGGCTGGGGAGAGCCCAGCAAGGAGCAGGGGCAAAGCTCCTGGAGGGACAGGACACAGGAATGGCTTCCCACTGGCACAGGGCAGGGATGGATGGGATATTGGGAAGGAAATCCGGGCTGGGAGGGTGGGCAGGCCCTGGCCCAGGTGCCCAGAGCAGCTGTGGGTGCCCCTGGATCCCTGGCAGTGCCCCAGGCCAGGCTGGACAGGGCTGGGAGCAGCCTGGGAAGGTGGAAGGTGGTGGTGCCATGGCAGGAGGGGCACTGGATGAGCCTTAAGGTCCCTTCCAACCCAAACCATTCCAGTGATTCCATTATTGCCCCAAATAACTCCAGACTAAGACTCGTAATTGTCTGTTTTTACTCTGAAGTACAGCAGAGACATTTAGGCCTGGCTGTGTTACTGTTCAAGTCAGGGATTCCCAGCAAAGCTTCACCTCAGCCCCTTTCCCTGCTGGCAGGGCTGACCAGGTGAGGCAGGACAAGCTCTGCTCCTCTGATCAGGTGAGGCAGGACAAGCTCTGTCCATGTTCTGTCCATGGGCTGACCAGGTGAGGCAGGACAAGCTCTGTCCATGTTCTGTCCATGGGCTGATCAGCTGAGGCAGGACAAGCTCTGTCCATGGGCTGACCAGGTGAGGCAGGACAAGCTCTGCTCCTCTGACCAGGTGAGGCAGGACAAGCTCTGTCCAGGTGCTCACAGCAGAGTCTCCCCTCTGGAGGCTCTGTGCCTGTCCTGGGTGGGGCGCAGGGTCTCCTCCTCTCCCTGAGTCCCTCCCTGAGCTGCAGCTGTACCTCAGCAGTCCCCAAAAAGTGCAAATCCAACTCGCAGCCTCCTCGGGTGTTCACAGAGGTAACGCTGAAAGATGCTCTCGGCAGTTTTGTGCCAGCAAGATAAGCTCTGGTTTATATTTAGGGAATGCAGCTAGGGAATAGTTCTGAATCCAGCTCAGAAATCCATTTAAAACACTCCCATAATTCTATTTACAGTCTGTTTCTGTAAATGTTGTAACAGGCAGAGAGGAGGGTATCTCTGTGTGTCTCTGCCTCCGGGGACTCTGCTGTGAACTGGGGGGTCACAAAAACACATTTCTGGGGCCCTGTGTCCCCCAGCACACCCAGGGAAGCTCTGCCATGGCCCACGACTGAGCACTGCAGCCAGCACTTGTGTTTCCTCCATGACACCTCTGGTATTTAATGGTGCTGCACACCCACTGTGCCACACCCACTGTGCCACACCCACTGTACCACAGCCATTGTGCCACACCCACTGTGCCACACCCACTGTGCCACACCCACTGTGCCACACCCACTGTGCCACACCCACTGTGCCACACCCACTGTGCCACACCCACTGTGCCACACCCACTGTGCCACACCCACTGTGCCACACCCACTGTGCCACACCCACTGTGCCACACCCACTGTGCCACACCCACTGTGCCACACCCACTGTGCCACACCCACTGTGCCACACCCACTGTGCCACACCCACTGTGCCACACCCACTGTGCCACACCCACTGTGCCACACCCACTGTGCCACACCCACTGTGCCACACCCACTGTGCCACACCCACTGTGCCACACCCACTGTGCCACACCCACTGTGCCACACCCACTGTGCCACACCCACTGTGCCACACCCACTGTGCCACACCCACTGTGCCACACCCACTGTGCCACACCCACTGTGCCACACCCACTGTGCCACACCCACTGTGCCACACCCACTGTGCCACACCCACTGTGCCACACCCACTGTGCCACACCCACTGTGCCACACCCACTGTGCCACACCCACTGTGCCACACCCACTGTGCCACACCCACTGTGCCACACCCACTGTGCCACACCCACTGTGCCACACCCACTGTGCCACACCCACTGTGCCACACCCACTGTGCCACACCCATTGTGCCACACCCACTGTGCCACAGCCATTGTGCCACACCCACTGTACCACACCCATTGTGCCACACCCATCGTGCCACACCCATTGTACCACACCCATCGTGCCACACCCATTGTGCCACTGCACACCCATTGTGCCACACCCATTGTACCACAGCCATCGTACCACACCCATTGTACCACACCCATTGTGCCACACCCACTGTACCACACCCATTGTGCCACACCCATTGTACAACAGCACACCTATTGTGCCACACCCATTGTGCCACACCCACTGTACCACACCCACTGTACCACACCCACTGTACCACACCCATTGTACCCCACTCGTTCACATCCGAGGGGTGTCAAAACATCCCCTCAGACATCCCAAACCCCAGGGCTTGGGCACCACAGAGGGTGCATTTGCCTGGGAACTGTTCCAGGCAATGGGCATTGCTTTCCTTAACTTGCTTTTATTTTTCTGTTAAATATGTTTAAAATTACTTTCTTTGGAATATTTCTTGTAGAACCCTGTTTTCTGAAGCAAATGGACTCCAGGGATGCAGCTGCAGCTACAACTTCCAGTGCCTGGGCTGGATATTTACTGCTCTGTTCTCTCCATTCTGTACCCAGACTCCGGGCAATCCCAGCCACGGGAGAAGAGCAAAGAACAATTTGGGCATTTGCAGACACGGCCTGAGGCTGCCAGCAGGGAGTGGATAACCCAGTGGATAACCCCTGGCATTTGGGAGGGATCAGCACTCCCTGCACATTCCGGGTGGAGGGGGCTGAGGGGTGAGTGAGGGCTGTGCAGGGACCCCTGGCAGGGCAGGGGGGCACTGGGACACCCACCTTGGACGTCCCCCAAAGCTCCTCTGTCCTTTTGGGAGCACAGGGACCACGGAGCCACCTTCCTCGGAGCCCAGCGAGGCCATCCAGGCACGAGTGCACAGCTCCAGTCTGCCCCAGTCACCCCAGACTGGTCCTGGGACAAGACCCTGGAAAGCCAGCACAGCGACGATGGCCACTGCTCACCCAGGAAATGGCCTTCTCTGCTCCAAACAGATGCTTTGCTCCAGGAATTCTAAGGAAGAAGATGCATTCCAAAGGATGTATTCCACTCCTGGTGGGAGTGGAGGAGCAATGAAAGCTGCGGTGCCGCAGCAGGGCTGACCCTGGCGTGGGGTAACAAAGGAAACCTTCCCTTCCTCGTAGGAAAGCCTGGGAACTGGGCTCCTGCTTTGTTTGGAAACATCTCTTCCTCCGTGTAGCAGTTCCCTTTATTTAGAGTCAATATGAAATCTCTCATCCCTGTGGATTCCCCAGAGCTGTCTGGGAGCCGGAGCCGCTGCCGAGCTGCAGACAAGAAATTAAAAAGTGGGGATGTGCATGAGAACTGGGAGAGCTCCTGTGGCTAAAAACACCCCGTGGAAGCACGTTTAGGAAAGCAATTGGCATCTGTATTGGCTGGAAGGAGAGCAGCCCCTTTCCATCCACCACCAAACACAGGTACTAAAGGGGCAGGTTGTTAACAGAGCTCAGATTTTTATACACTTCTTGTTCCTGAGGAGCTGAGTTAGGAACAAAGAGACTGGGGAGAAACAGAGAGAGAAGAGAACTGATGAAAAAAAGCCACTGATGTGAAATAGCCACAATCAGGAGCACCAGAATCCAAAAAGAGGGAGCTGACCCAGTGCTGTGGATTTTGAATACACCTTTAAATGCGGGGGGAAATCAGCAAGAAAGTGCTGATGCTGTTCTGAAAATCAAACAGGCATTTTGATTTTAGATTTCCAGACAGGAAAAGTAATGGAAAAACTGAGACAGAGTTAAGGGACAAAAATACAGTTAGGCAGTAGATTCTGTCAAATAAATGTGCTTGCACTCCTTGATAAGATCACAGGTCAGTGAAATTCATAGAATCATGGAAGCCCAGAATAGTTTGGGCTGGAAGGGACCTTAAGGCTCATCCAGTGCCACCCCTGCCATGGCAGGGACACCTCCCACTGTCCCAGGCTGCTCCCAGCCCCATCCAGGCTGGCCTTGGGCACTGCCAGGGATCCAGGGGCAGCCCCAGCTGCTCTGGGCACCCTGTGCCAGGGCTCCCCACCCTGCCAGGGAGGAATCTCGTCCCAACATCCCATCCATCCCTGCCCTGTGGCACTTTGTGGTGCAGATGTGCCCCAGCGGGGCTGGAGGGCCGGGGCAGCCCAGGGCTGGGCTGGGGTGGCACTGGCAGCTGGCAGGGCTGTGCCATGCCTGTGCCACTGCTCCAGCAGCACACCCGGCCCCTGCAGGGGCTCGCCAGGGACTGGGGATGATTTTTTCCTAATCTGCAGATTGTTAGCAAATGCAAGATCACTGCTGATAAAACATATGGGTGATTAAGAGCCTGGCAGGAGAGTCACTAACAAGGAGGAGCAGCTGAGGCACACAGTGCTCCAAACACTCCACTCATCCAAACACAGAGCCTTTAATGACTCTGGGAACAAAACTGCAGAGGTGAGGGCAAGACCCTGCCATGGCCAGGCACTGGGCCATGGTGAGCACGCTGGACATTACTCCTAGAAAGCCCTGGGAGAGCCTGGCAGGAAAACAAGGCACTGGGAGCATCCAGGGTGCTCCTGGCAAACAAAGCCACCAGCCAGAAGAGCAGGGCAGTGAATCTGCCCATGGAAAATTCAATTACCCAGTGTTTAGACTTACCCTGGAGATCTGCATTCAGGTTTGGTGTCTGAGTGCTTAACAGAGATGTGCAGCAAGTGCAGAGAGAATGAGTGAAATCCCTGAGAGGCTGCAAAAACACCCCACGAGCTCCATCTGCTTAACTGACACAGAATGCTGAGAGCTGCCTTTATTGAAGTGTGTAAATATCTTTATGGTAAGGAAAGCACCTGATGGCTAAAGGTGCTTTTATTTCACGCAGAAAGGCAGAGATGGTGCCAACAGAGGAGCTGAGAGAGGAAGCACTCAGGGCTCACAGGGCCCTTGGGAGCTGGGACTGGTGGCTGCCCACACCCCTAAGCCCTGTTCCTACAGAAGGTGTCTCAGGAGCACAGGATCCTGCCCACGGAGCCCCACAGCTGCAGATGAGCCTCCTCTGCTAATCCTGCCTGGCCCTGAACCTGCAGCTGCCTTGGAGCCTGGAAACAGCTCTGGGAGTGGTTCTTCAGAAAGCAGAGAGGGGAGATGAAAGGGAGAGGAGTTAAAAACGAGATAAAGGCTTGGAAAGCAAATAGCAATTAACCTTCCTGCTCTGAAATCCCGGCTTCCCAGAGCTTGGAACATTGCACTGGGAGGGGAGCAGCCCCTGCTGCAGCACAGCCCGGCTGGGATGGGGCTGGGGACCGCGGGGGGGGCACGGGGGAGGCCGCAGGGGGGGGCAGGGCGGTGGGGGGACGGGGCGGGGGGCGCCGGGGGGGGCACAGCCCGGCTGGGATGGGGCTGGGGACCGCGGGGGGGGCACGGGGGAGGCCGCAGGGGGGGGCAGGGCGGTGGGGGGACGGGGCGGGGGGCGCCGGGGGGGGCACAGCCCGGCTGGGATGGGGCTGGGGACCGCGGGGGGGGCACGGGGGAGGCCGCAGGGGGGGGCAGGGCGGTGGGGGGACGGGGCGGGGGGCGCCGGGGGGGGCACAGCCCGGCTGGGATGGGGCTGGGGACCGCGGGGGGGGCACGGGGGAGGCCGCAGGGGGGGGCAGGGCGGTGGGGGGACGGGGCGGGGGGCGCCGGGGGGGGCACAGCCCGGCTGGGATGGGGCTGGGGGCACCAGGGATGGACCAGGGATGGACCAGGGATGGCACAGCCCTGCTGGGATGGGGCTGGGGGACAGGGCTGGGGTCTGGCTGGGACATGAAGGCAGCTGGGAACAGCAGGGTGGGAGAGCAGCCTCAGAACATCCCGGGTGGGGCCCTGACCTCAGGGTCACTTCTCAGCTCCCACCAGCCCTGAGCTGCCCGCCAGGCAGGGCCAGAGCTGTGGGCACATTCCCCGTGCCCAGCACAAACAGGGCACAGCCCCCAGCCCCAGACAGCAGCAATCCAGGGAGGAGCTGTCAGCATCCTTCAGCAGTGGGAACACTCATAAATATGGAGTGGGAATGAGCTCAGGCGATGGCAGAGCAGCTCCTGGCACAGCCATTGCCATGGTACCTGTCAGCAGCTCTGCATTGTTTCACACGTCCCACTGCTCTGAAAGGAGCTGTTCTGAGTTCTGAGCAGCAGCCTTTGAGAACCGAGCAGGGAAGATCAGGCTGTGGTACCCCAGAGAACAAACTGAGCAGTGAAGATCAGCCCATGGCACCCCAGAGAACAAACTGAGCAGGGAAGATCAGCCCATGGCACCCCAGAGAACAAACTGAGCAGGGAAGATCAGCCCGTGGCACCTCAGAGAACAAACTGAGCAGGGAAGATCAGCCCGTGGCACCTCAGAGAACAAACTGAGCAGTGAAGATCAGCCCATGGCAGACCCAGAGAACAAACTGGGCAGTGAAGATCAGGCTGTGGCACCCCAGAGAACAAACTGAGCAGTGAAGATCAGCCCATGGCAGCCCAGACCCAGGAACTCGGCGTGCTTGGGAAGGCATTAACCCCGTCTGTCCCAGAGTGTCCCCTCGAGTGCTGAGCCACACCTGCTGCTGCTGCTCTGTCACAGCACCAATGATTGCACAAGCAAACGGCTCCCCTCTACCCTGGAGGTCTGTAACAGTGGCAGAGGCAGGTTTTCACTCCAAGAATGTGAGTTTCACCACCACCACAGCGCTCGTGTATCTGCTGGGCTCTGTCCACACCCGGGAGATCCCCCACCCTCCCACGGGGTCACTGGGTGCTTTGTAAATCCCAGAATCCCGGATTCACGGGGGCTGGAAAAGCCCTCCCAGCCCCATGCCCACCTTGTCCCCAGCCCAGAGCACTCAGTGCCACCTCCAGCCCTGCCTTGGCCACCTGCAGGGATGGGCACTGCCAACCTCCCTGGGCGGCCCCTGCCAAGGCCTGAGCACCCTTTCTGTGAAGAATTTCCTCCTGATGGCCAACCTGACCCTCCTCTGTCACAGCCCGGGCCTTTTCCTCTTGTCCCTTGTTCCCTGGGAGCAGAGCCTGACCCCACGTGGCTACAGAGAATTAGAATAATCAGAATAATTGTAACGAGAGATTACAATCAGGCCCATGAGAGTTTTTACCCGCAGCCTCTGACCCCTTGCCGCAGTTACGCCCTGGCTGAGGCTGCTCCTGGCAGCCCAGAGCTGCTGGGTTCGGCCCCACTGGGGGCTCCGGAGGGGCAGGAGCCCGGGGAGGGGCTGGGGACCACCCGTCTGTGCTGGCCAGGGGCCAGGAAGGGCTGGCACACGCTCCGGAGCCAGCACAGCCCCGCCGGTCCCCGCTGCTCTCCGTGCAGCAACGAGCCAAGGGAAAAGGCAGCGTTCCCATGGGAACGGAAAGTGCTGACATTTCCAAACTAAAAAAAGAAAGAAGCGGCCAAGTACGTGCTCAGCAGGACGCCGTGGACACGGCGGAGGGGGGATCTGTGCTGCCTCTCCCCTCTCCCGGGCTCCAAGGTAAGATCCCTCTAAAGCAGCTCAGGGCAGAGCCCGGGCTCGGCTCGGAGCCACGAGGCAAAGTTCTGTTCACCTGCTCTGGGTGTTCCAGCTCAGGCCAATTGCCTGCAGGATGGACTTTTGTGCAGGGATGTATGGGGCAGCCTTTACCTGACACCACACTAAAGGAGACGGAGCGTCCAGGTGAAATCCTGCTGAGGCATTTATCTCATTTATCTGCCCCATGCAGAATGACTGAGACAAAGAAGGCAGATTAAACTGCCCTCTCCTCGTAGCTGAATTATCTGGAATGGCACCAGGAAACGTCCTGGCTGCTGGGTAATGACGTGTCCTGGAGATGGGGCTGGGCACATCTCTGGCTCAGAGAGATGTTTGTGTCTCTGTCAGATCCAAGGGACGTCAGCAGTGATGGGGACACTGGCGCTGGGCCCTGCCAGCCTGGCAGAGGTGCTGCCATCCCAGCTCCTCTCTGTGCCACAGCCTCGCCATTTCTGGCTGCCTTTTGCACAGTGAAGAAGAGAAGCTCGTGGAGGTGTTGGCTGTTGGCTCTGCTCGCTCCGATCCATGGCACAGCACGGAGCCTGGGGGGGCAGAGAGGAGGGTCCCAGCCAGGGGAGGGCGTTGGGGGTGCCTGGAAGGCAGAGAGGAGGGTCCCAGGCCAGGGGAGGGCGTTGGGGGTGCCTGGAAGGCAGAGAGGAGGGTCCCAGTCAGGGGAGGGCGTTGGGGGTGCCTGGAGAGCAGCCCGGGGAAGGCAAGAGACACTAAAAGGCTTTACCAAATGTTTCTGACAGATGTGGAGGAGCTAGCAAATGATTAATGCCATCGTTTAGGAATATCAAAAAGTGCCAGTTCTTGTGATCAGCGAGCAATTTCAAAGGGAAGGGTGTGCTGCCAGCTGGAAGAGTGACCTGCAGGACCCAAAGGCTCCCCCAATGAACTACCACTCACCCCATCTGAAAGTCTGAACACTGCAAAAAACCACACCTAACGCCCTGGTGACCAGAGGGGGATCTCCCAGGAAAAGGCAAAGAACATTTGACTGAAATGTCCAATTTTTTCCTTGAGGACTCATAGCACAGTTAAAACTCAGACCCTGAGAGCTGTGGGGTCAGAATTCCATCTTCAGAGCCCAGCAGACTGGCCTGGAGCAGACTGCAGCCTGGGGCACGTCCCCACACCGTTACAAGTCTGCCTCCCTGGATGTTGCACGTGAAAACACAAATATTTTTTAGGAACTTGTTCTCACAAAACATTCAGGAATATTTCCAGCCTTCCCTGTGCTTTCTCTTGTGCCTGTGCTGTCCCTGGGGCTGCTCCACCAGGACACTGCCTTCGGGAAGGCAGCAGCACCTGTGGAGGAGCAGAAGAGCAGGGAGGGGTTCCCGAGCGGCAGCACCCAGGTGAGAGCAGGGCCCTCCCTCCCCACCCTGCCTCACCCTGGGCAGCCGGGACCCCTCCGGCTGCCGGGGAAGGGTTGGAGGGGCTCATGATTCGTCCTCTGTGCAGCGGGAAAGGCTCGGCAGCCTGCGGGTGGCATGTGAGACTGCTGCTGTCGCACAGGTGAGCCTCTGCTTAGGGCCACGCGGGTACCTGAGCGTCCAGCGCCCGGGAGAGCCCGGCGCTGCTCCGGTGCTGCGGAGCTGATTGCTGAACCGGCTCATGGCCGGCTGCCGGCCGGCTCCGTGAGCGCCGAGTGACAGCCGCAGCTTTATCCATGCCGTGCAAAGCTGCGCCTAAAAAAAGCACCGGGGAAGGGCGGGAGCATCCCCTGGCTCCCGTGTGCCCCTGCTCGGGGGGCTCTGCAGGCTCGGGGCACAGGAGCGGCCGCGCTCCCGCAGGAACACACCTGGCTGTTGGTGCTGTGCTCCCGCAGGAACACACCTGGCTGTTGGTGATGTGCCCGCGCAGGAACACACCCGGCTGTTTGTGCTGTGCTCCCACAGGAACACACCTGGCTGTTTGTGATGTGCCCCCGCAGGAACACACCTGGCTGTTGGTGCTGTGCTCCCGCAGGAACACACCTGGCTGTTGGTGCTGTGCCCCCGCAGGAACACACCTGGCTGTTTGTGCTGTGCTCGGTGAGGCAGGGGCGGGCAGCCTCCCTCTCTCCCTCCCTGCCGACACTGACTCATCCCGCACACCACGCACTCCTGCCCACCGAGAGCTGACCTGGCTCTCCCCGAGGAAGGCAGCAGACAGAGATGGAATTCTGCACTTCAGTATTTCAGAGTTCAGCAGCACAAGGAGTGAGGGTAGAGCCCTCGATGCCCGTTTCATGCCCATTGCTGGTGGCACAGCGACGGAACTCAGGGCAAGGAGCTGCAGCGCTGCCCTGCCCATCTTGGGGTGACATTCACCCAGCCAGGAGGCTGCAGAAGCAGCTGTTGGTACAGCAGGGCAGCGAGCAGCCTCCTGCCCCCTCGGCCCCCACCGGCCAGCCCCTCCCACCGCAGCGCGGTTCGTGGCAGCCTCCGGCAGGAATTAGTCCGGTCGGAGGTGCGGACACTGCCGGGTCAGGGCGTTTCCATCCCACTCCCGCCTGGTTCGGGGACGGGAGGATGAACCCTGCTGCAGTCCGGCCGTGGGGCTGCTCGGGCCTGCGTGCCTGGGCCACCAGAGCTGCGGCGGGGCCAAAGGAAGTGTTTGCCATGGACTTGATGGCCATGCTGATGGTGCTGGGGGAGACTGGATGAGTCCTTTTGCCTTCATCCTTTGGGTGCCCACACCCTCTGAGAGGGGCTCCTGCCCGCTCTGGCAGCTCTGGGTGCCCAGCAAACAGCATTCCTGAGGGACAGTCCCTTGGCTGCTTCCCTGAGCCACTGTCATCAAACCACGGGCTCGTTTGTTTGATTGGCTCAGTCTATAACCCTCTTCTCTTTCCAGAAGAACACAGGGAGCTGTTTTCTGCCATTGCTTTCATGGCTCAGGGGCAGAGTTTCCAATCTGGAGTTGGAGAAGCAAATCCACTCCTTCAGGAGGCTGAGGACAATCTGTTGAAGACAAATTGTTGAAGGCAATCTGTTCTTGCCAAGGATGGCTTCCCAATGACAGGGAAGATGCTTGTCACTGCCGGTGTTAGCTCCACCATCGTGTGTGCACTGGAGAAAACAGGAATACAGGCAGGGCACGGGGATGTGTGTCAGTCACAGGAGCAGACTGCAAGTCCCCATTCACTTCTCTTAACTGCAGAATGAATATTTCATAACAAGGCCAAAAAAACCCTGTGCAAAACCATATCAAACTATTTTAATTCCTCCACACAAAACCGGCCACAAAGGGGTTATGAAGGCAATTCCCCCCTTAACTGTGAACATTCTGCTCCTCAGAGTTTAATGAACTGTGCTATTTTAATGCACTTTTGAAGCACGTCATCCACATCCTAACCACTGACCTTTTCCCAATGCCCTTCAGACATCCAACAAATAGGTTACATCTGTTCCTTCCAAAGCAGGCCAGACGTGGAGACCAGCATCTCCCGGGTTTGGGGTGGCACAGCCTCTGTGGCCAGCACAGCCTGCGAGGGGCAGCGTGAGCAGCCAGAGCCCCGGAGCCCCGAGCCGTCCTGCCCTGGCCATGCCCTGCCAGGTGACCCTGGCTGGTGCCACTGCTCCCGGCACATTGTCCCCACAGCTCACACTGGGGTGACAGCTGGGCAGGTGGGGACCCCAGGACAGGGCTGCAGGGACCCCCGGAGAGGGCTGCAGGGACCCCAGGACAGAGCTCCAGGGACCCCAGGACAGGGCTCCAGGGACCCCAGGACAGGGCTCCAGGGACCCCAGGACAGGGCTCCAGGGACCCCAGGACAGGGCTCCAGGGACCCCAGGACAGGGCTCCAGGGACCCCAGGACAGGGCTCCAGGGACCCCAGGACAGGGCTCCAGGGACCCCAGGACAGGGCTCCAGGGACCCCAGGACAGGGCTCCAGGGACCCCAGGACAGGGCTCCAGGGACCCCAGGACAGGGCTCCAGGGACCCCAGGACAGGGCTCCAGGGACCCCAGGACAGGGCTCCAGGGGCCCCAGGAGAGAGCTCCAGGTGCCCCAGGAGAGGGCTGCAGGGAGCCCAGGAGAGAGCTGCAGGGACCCCAGGACAGGGCTGCAGGGACCCCAGGAGAGGGCTGCAGGGACCCCAGGACAGGGCTGCAGGGACCCCAGGACAGAGCTCCAGGTGCCCCAGGACAGGGCTGCAGGGACCCCAGGACAGGGCTCCAGGGACCCCCACTTCCCGAGACCCTGTGGGATGGTTTATTTACTGCCACCAGGAGGAAAACCTTTCTTATCCCAGTTGTGTGACTCAAGGCCCCTGAAAGGCTCCTCCTGTGCCACGGGATGGGACTGACCTCTGAAGTGTCACTGCTCATCACCCTCCACATGATTCGATGGCTGGGAATGCGCATGGCCAGGAACAAACCCGAGGTGCCCTCTTCCTCGTGTGGCCTTTTGTTTTGCAAAGAAAGCTCTTTGCACAGGGTTAGGATTATTTCTCCCCAGTTTCACAGATGCATCAAACCATTAATTACAGTGTAACAGAAACAGGCAATGGGAGATGTTTGGTGCCCATCAGCTGAAAGAATGAAAGCATTTACCAGCCTTGCCTTCATTCATGCTTGGATTTTTCTGACACCATTTAAGAGCATTAAAAAGCCAGGGAAAAAAAAAAAAGTCAAATAGATGTAAGAAAGGAAGTAATTCTGTTAGTTCTCATTTTTCACTGGAGATTGGGAATGCCTTGACTCTGCTTCCATGTCCATCTCGGCCAGCAGAGGAAAACTCCAGCCTGCAGTTCAAGCCCTGGCATTGTCTTATCCCCATCCAGGGCTGTTTATTGTGGGCCCAAACCAGGCAAGGACACAGAGCCCAGGAGGCTGGGACAAACCTCGTCTGCAGGTCAGAGAGGAGGCTGGAGCACAGATTTACCCTCGTGCACACAAACCCCACACGTCCTGCAATTCTGCCAAATTTCATAAATGTGCTGTGACACAATGGTTACATCTGGGAGCTATTTCTGTAAAAGGCACGGCGCTGATGTGACCCTGTCTGCTCCAGAAACGCGCTGGGCTGATGCACACTGCATCCACAGGCCACCCCAAAACACCGCCCTTGAAAAACAGCGGAGGTCCCAGCTCCGTGTCACCAGAGCTGCAGGGTTCCTCCTGAGGCTCCAGAAGGGCTCTGGTTCCAGGGGTGATGCTCTGGCTTAGCCTGATTGGGATGGGGAGTAAGATAAGCCTGGCCCAAATCCTGTATTTCCCTTCCGTTGCCTCTCTCCGTGGCTAAAGCAGGACCTCATGAGAAAGGCAGATGTGCTGGCAGCCTGCAAAAGTCAAATGAGTGCATGAATATTTATGCAATAGTTCATATAAATGGATATGTACATTTTGTACAATAAATGTTGTATGCTGGTTTGTATTTACTATATTTTATATGAATATAAATGAATAGATTCACTTGCCCAGGAAGTGAGGGGGAATGAAGTGAGCTCACGGGATCAGGCCCATCAACAACAGCTTTTTCCAGGAAATCAGAGTGTTTAGACAGGAAAGGTGTTCAGCCATGAAAAATATGGATTTTCCCACAAAGCTCTCGCTCTGGGCACCTCAGTTGGTCCATATTGGGGGTGACCATGTAGGAGAGGCAGAAGCAGGACGTGGGGTGTGGGAAAAGCAGAATCTACAGGTTCAGGGAGAGAAGCCAGCAGGGAGGGCAGTCAGCAGGATTTGTCCCCAGGGACTCTGGAATTTGCTTTACCCTCTGTGTGGTGCAGTGCAGGCCTGTTCCCACAGGCACAGCCAGCTGTGACCCAGCTCAGTGACTAAATAAAGGGCTTGTTTCTGAGCACTCTGCTCAGCACTTTTCTAGAGCACAGGTGAGGAGCTCAGCACTTGAGGGACAGGTCTGCAAGAACCAACCCGCAAAAAATACAACACAAGAGATGCTGGAGGCACAGACAGGGTGACAAGAGGGCAGGTGACAGGCAGTGTCCCACAGGAGCCCTGCAGTGCCCCGGGCACAGCACCAGCCTGAATCCAGCGCTCAGAGCTGCCTCTGCTCTCCCCTCTCAGGAGGCCCTGGCATCCTCAGTGGGACACAGTAATTAAGCTGACATAGAAGAACACAACCCTTCTTCAAAGGGCTGGCAGATTGTTTGGGGATTTCTCCTGTAGCTGCACAGCCACACTCGGGGGCAATATGAATACTGGAAAAGAAAAAAGGGAAAGGAAGAAGCAAGTAGAAGTGGGAATGGCAGAAAGTCAGGAAGCACAGAGGAGCGGGACAGAGACAGTGTGCAGGAAAGACAAAACCAAGACAGGAGGAAAATGTGTTGTCTTTGCACAAAGTGAAGCAGAGAAAGGACTGACAGAGCACTCCCTGCCCTGCCCCTGTGCCAACACAGACCTTCAGAGGAACGCAGCTGGCACCAGGCTGGCTTGGGCTGGACCCTGAAGTCTCCACAAAGGCTGTGCCGAGGGCTGGAATGTGCAGACCCCTAGCTGTCCTCCCCAGGCCCCTGCTTGGGGAAGAAACGAGTGCCATGGGGCACGGCCAGCCCTTGCTCTGGCTCTGGGCAGAGCAGCCACCTCCTGCCAGCACCCAGGGACAGCAGGGAGCCCGGGCTGAGAGGCACCCACCCCACTGCCCCATCCCACTGCCCCCACCCCACTGCATCCAGCCCATTGCACCCACCCCACTGCACCCACCCCACTGACCCAGCCCATTGCACCCATCCCATTGCACCCACCCCACTGCACCCACCCCACTGACCCAGCCCATTGCCCCAATCCCATTGCACCCACCCCACTGCACCCACCCCACTGACCCAGCCCATTGC
>WAAE01014807.1:337597-355304 GCA_013400495.1 Nicator chloris
TGCCTGCACACAGCCCTGCCTGCGCGCCTGCTGCTTGCTCCTCCCTTATCCAGGCAGGCTCGTGCCCTTGGTGGCTGTACTGGCTGAAGACACCTGGAGGTCCTCACAGGGCCCTGCACAGCCCTGCCTGCACACAGCCCTGCCTGCACACAGCCCTGCCTGCACAGAGCCCTGGAGCTCCTCACAGGGCCCTGCACAGCCCTGCCTGCACACAGCCCTGGAGCTCCTCACAGGGCCCTGCACAGCCCTGCCTGCACACAGCCCTGCCTGCACACAGCCCTGCCTGCACACAGCCCTGGAGCTCCTCACAGGACCCTGCACAGCCCTGGAGCTCCTCACAGGGCCCTGCACAGCCCTGCCTGCACACAGCCCTGCCTGCACACAGCCCTGCTGCACATCTTCACACACCCTGAGTACTGGGCTGCTGTGAACTGAAGGGTTTGTTATTAAATCACTCACTCTGGAGTAACTGAATTATCCAAGTCTGAGCTGAACCAATTAACTGATATAATACATGGCTCTTGCTCTCTCAGATGAGGAGAAGCATCTCGCTTTCTGCTCATGCCTCACTGTGAAAGAGATTTTTTTAAACACTTTAATGTAATTAACTTGTTGAGACTGAGAATCTGTTGAAGGCGCTCAGGTGATGAGAATGGGGTTGTTGCTGTGTGTGGTGCTAAGCAGGGAGAGAAATCTCAGTGAGGATGAGGGGGCTTGGAAGAATGGTGCTCTTAGGACACAGCTCAAAGTGCAGGAGGTCCTGCTGGCTGACCTCTTGTCCCGCTAAAATGCAGCTGGAAAGGGAAAGCAATCAGGAAGAAGCACTTTCAGAGTGCACTGGCTGTGGTCTCCTCCAGAGAGCAAAGCTAAATAAAGCTAAATAAAGGGGTGCATGTGACTGGGACCTCAGAAATCCAGCTAGAACAGGGAAGCCAAGGATGCACATTCATGTGTTTGGGCAGGCCCAGCCATTCCCCATGGAAACACAGCATTCCCTCGGTGGTTTCCCTGCTTTGCAGTGGTGCAGCACAAAAGGAGTGTCCTGACCTGTCCTGTGGGCTGTGCTGCCCACACAGGTGCTCCAGACTGGGACTGCAACGTGCCCAACGTGCAGCCCAGTGCTGCAGAGCTCTGCAGGAGCAGGGAGCAGCATCCCCAGGAGCCCAGCGTGAACCCTGCCCACAGCAATGACCTTGCACTGCTTGTTACAGGAAATTACAGGAGTGCAGACACGGATGAGCTCCCTGGAATCCACCAGCCCTCGGATCTGGAGCAGGGGGCCTGGAGGCAGCACTACAGACAAAAGGGAAGGGACTGTGCTGTCCCACCAGGCCAGGTGATAAGGAACACGGATCCAAGGTGCTAAAGAACACCTGTATTGAAGGTAAAATATCTTCCAGGGTTTCTATCTAGAAATGAATCAGAGGGAAGCATCACAGATTAATTCTGGTTGGCCCTTGCAATGTGACTATAAATGTTATTGTAAAATACAGGATGAAGTATTATGAATGACACTCTAAATGAAATAAATAAAATAAGATGCAGATGAAGTTACACATTTGCCACTAATGTTTACAAACATGAACGGAATCTTCCAACCTACACACTTTGGCTGATTTTAAATTAGGACAAAATAAAGGTTTTCTTCTTTCCCTTCTCGTGGCATTTGAGCTCCTGTGGCTGCACAATGACACTGGTCAGACCAGATTGCCTGGGGCAGCCTGGCTGACACTGCTGGTGAGGACAAGGAGCCGTCGATGGAGGCCAGCCCAAGGCGTTGGAGGACACACACAGGTGTGATTCCCTTGAACACCCATGACAGAGATATGGACAATATGAAGTGGCACCGGGGCTCTAAGCCCACAAGCTTCCACCACAGAATCACGGAATCATGGAATGATTGGGTGGGAAGAGACCTTAAAGCTCCTCTCATTCCACCCCCTGCCATGGACAGGGACACCTTCCATGAGATGTGTCCTCAGAGGTGACTTCACTCCCCTCAGTCCTGTCCCACCCAATGCCTTGCAGAGGGGGAGAGGAAAGGAGAGGCATGAGGGGTGGCCACGCCAAATGCAGATGGAATTTTGCTCCCCTGGGGTTTGGAGTCTCTGTCTGGATGCAGGGATGAGATGAGGGCATTGAGGGCATCTCAGTCGCTCAGCTGCTGCATAAGCAGATTAACTTTACGTGCAGCTGATCCATGGAGAAATGGATCGGCAGGAGTCCCTGACAGAGACAGATTTCGGCCCGACTCACATTCTGCCTGCTCACAGCAAACACGCTGGATGATGTTATTTACGCGACCTCTCTCCTCTTCTCCCACTTGCATCACTCAACCTCCAGCCTGGGTCACAGCCATCCCATTAAATTAGGCCCATCACTGAAGCAGCCCCTACAATCACTCCCTTTCCTGATCTCTCTGTTCCCACAGGAATGCTCCTGATGCCAACTGCTATCCTGTGGGAAAAGCATCCAGAAGGCAGAAAAGGAAACCAACTGCTGTGAAAAGCTCCATCGCTGTGGTCTGGTTGACAAGGTTGGGATTGGTCACAGGGTGGACTCAGTGGTCCTGGAGATCTTTTCCAGCCTCAGTGATCCTGGGACTGTGTGACACTGTGATGTCCCGAGAGGGAAAGCAGCCATGGCCACTGAGATGTTCCCCGTGGCCACCCAGCCTGCTTTCCCTGTCCCAGAGCCCCACGCGGCAGCAGCGCTCCCAAGGACACCCCTGATGAGGCAGCCTGGCTGCCTCCCAGCCTTTTCCTCTCTCATTCCCATGCAGTGTGGCAGCTCCCCGAGGTAATGGATTGTCTTTGGTGCCCTCCTGGTGCTCTGGGAGGTTTGAGTCAGCTCCCCCTGAGCTGCCCGGCCGAGGCTGATGGAAATTTACTGCAGCATTCCGCAGAGTTACTCCGGGCTCCACCATGGAAGTGGGAGCACAATTGACCCCCTTGTTCTGCACGTCTTGGCTCCGAGGCCTTAATTAGACTGAACATTAGAAAAAATCGAGTGACGGGAGGGAAGCAATTTGGCACTTAGAGAACAACAAAAATTCTGTAGCGGGTGTGTGGCAGAGGACAAGGAGCAAAGGCAAGAAAGGGAAGAAGCACAGTCAGAGGGACAAGGAAATACAAATTTTCTCTGGAAGCATTGTTTAAATGATTTGTAACCTAATTTAGCACATCAAGGCCTGTTCAGTTTTTGAGCACCCTGGATGGACACAGTGCTTCAGGCCAGCTCTGACTTCCAAGGACACAAGCGCTTCCCTGGACTTAATGGAACCATTTGCTCTTGAAAACATATCCCATTTCTGCCCTATGTCAGCTTTTCCTTGAGCTGGCTCGATATTCCTTTTGCCTTTGTGGGAACATCTACACAATGTCTGCTTCCATTTCCTTTAAGGTTGGAGCCCAGGATGTCACTGCAGGGGCTCATGGCTAACAGACCTGGAATGGACCTGGGAATTCACCCAGCCCACACTGAAGTACACAGCTGGTAGCCTGTCCTGTGAGGAAGGACCCAGCACACCCAGGTGTTTTGGCTTCTGTAAACTGTGTCCCCTGATCCACACTCAGCACTGGACTGGGACACTGCCCAGGACGTCTCCTTTTGTCCCTCCTGTGCCCTGCACAGGCTGTCTGAGCTCTCAGCACTCTCTGGAAGGTTCCCAGAGAAGTCCCAGGGAAGATGATTCCTGTTGATGTGATGAGCATAATGGGAGTGGGGTTGGGTTCAGCTCCGTGCTGGAAAGCCCATAAATATCCACTGTTCAATGGCTGCTGTTTCACTGACACCTAAATTGAATGAGAAATGCACACTTTATATATAATTGAAACTATGCTAATGCACAGTGCACAATGCACACAGAGATCTCTCCTAGTCCTCAGCTCAATCTGCTGCTTTTCCTACAGTGAAAGGCCAATCCCTCTAGAGCAATAAAGGAAATCTGCCCAAATTGTGACCAGGAGTTTACCAATCAAGTCCTAGGGTTCTACTCTGAAGGCAGAAAAAATCACAGGAAATTCCCAAGTATGATAAAAAGTGCTTTTCAATCCAGGTTTTTGCAATAATAATTTGTTTTCTTTTTTTCTTCAGGACAAAGGAAGGAGCTCTTAAAATATACTTAGGAATACAAAAGCATGCTCCAAGCTCATGTCAGGGTTTGACACACACCCCAGCTATCTCTGATGCTCAATTTGTGGCTTTCTTAGTCTACAAGAAAAAAAACCAAAAACCACCTAGGCAGGAATGATACCTGTGACCTAACCAGCAGGCACCAACAGCACAAGGAATTGGGCTATTGACACAGAGGATTCCTGCCCTCACGCAGAGAAATCATCATCACCTGCTTGCAACAAATTCCTCGGCCTTTTAGAGCTCTTCCCGCAGAATTGCCATTCCCAATTGTCTCCCGGAGCAAGCAGTAAACAGCAGCAGCCATTTGTGTGTAAGCTGGGAAAAGCAGAAGAATCAGCTGGGCTCCAGCACCGCTCCTCACGGCCCACTGAGCTCTCATTGAATCTCTCAATCCTTAATAAGCATTTGGCCTTAATTGCTGATTTTATCGTAGCCCAGTACTTATGCCATAATTGATGAACATTGTTTGCAGCAGAGTTTTATGGCTCTGCCTCGCCCCAGTGCCTGTGCAATTGGATGTGCCAGTCCTCACCATGGCACGGCGGTGCCTGGCACCATCTAGTGCTGGGATGCCCGGCTGGGGCACGGCACGGGCACCTCAGCCTCAGATCTGGGATCACAGGATATCCTGACGTGGAAGGGACCCCAAGGCTCATGGAATCCAACTCCTAAACCATCTCTGCAGGAAGCAGCTGGTGCTCAGCAACCTGAGTGAAAAATCCTCTGCCAACTCCTGGTCGAACTAGCCCGGGTACAGCACGGAGCCCCTGGAACCAGGAATGTGGGCAGGGGGCCAGGCAAACCTCGCCCCAGCTTGACAAGAGCTTTAGGCTGGAAAATTCAGAATGTTCTTGTCTCCTGCAGGCTTCCCGAGGACTCAGTGGTGGAGCACCTCTCCTAAGAGCAAAGGTTGACTGGGGGAAGTGCATTTCCAGCCAGTCCCACTGGCCTGAGCTCTGACCCCCAAAATATCAACCCCCTCCTCATGGAAACACTTCCCCCCCGAGGAGCAGAGTCCCTCAGCACGAGCTTTGACTTGTTACTTTAATGTGAGTTTGGGGACATTTAATCATTAAAATGTCAGTTCCCAGCTGGGAATCCAGAGCACAACCAGGACAAGGTGAGATTTTGTCCTGTGACACTGCACATGAACCTTCGTACATTATGGCAAAACTGTTGGGGTTTTTGGTGGATGGAGCAGAAAATTCTCTGATGGGGCTAGGGATGCTTAAATGCCTTAAAACCTGGGCCCAAGCTGTTAGCAAATTTAGAATAGGCAGCAACATAAAACTGCCACCATCCGTACCAGTTCAGAAATCAATTATTTTAGCAGCATTCACATTATCAAATTAAGGTTTTAAAAAAGAGGTTTTGTGCAGCCAATTCCCATTTATCAGAAAGTGCCTCAGAATAATACCATGCACCAGACAGAAGATTTTTTAATAAGGCATGTTTATGGGAGAATTGTCTACTACCTGTTTGACCCATGAAATGCTGTTAACTTAGATCTACTGTAACTGGCATCACGTGGCAGCTGGAGGCTTTATCACAAAGCAGCTTCAGCAACAAGAGTTGAGGAAGGGATTCCTCGTCCTGGGGAGAGTGAAAACACAGAGCCCCTGCCCTTGGAATATCTGAATGTGTATACTGTGACCATAACCATCCAAAGAAAGTGAGGCCAGACATATATTTTAAAGCATTTTCTTTAAATTTCAAGGGCATGATCTGCAAATTGTATTATCCTGGACTGCCTCTAATTCCCCAAAATAAATCCAGTAACAATCAGCACCACACAGATATACTTGGTGTGACTTCCAGAGCAATCCCATACACTCCTGGAGGCAATGGCTGTATTTGTGTTGCCTAAAAAAATGTTATAAAAATGCTTCCAACTAAGCTGTTCCAAGAATGTTATTGGCTGTAGTAGAGCCTCTGAAATCTGGCACAGCAACACCCCCTCAAGCTACAGAAGTCTTTTTTTTTGTCCCAGGAAATCTCATGTATATTTAGCAGAGTTAAATTTAAATTATTATTTTCCTCCCCTGCTTGTGCTCCCCAGCAACAAAGAAACAGTAATTGAGGTGGATGTTTTGTGAAACCACAACATGAGACAACAGAACCTCGACTCCCTGTGTTAAAACCCTTGTCTGCACTCTGGCTGAGCTCCCTCCCAGCACACATAACCTTTCCTTCTAGGAGCAGGGAATCACCACAAGCTTCCTGCACCCACTCTGGGGCCACGGCTACCCCATCTCCAGGGGTATTTTTCTTTTTGCCCCACTTCTTGTTCCCCAAGCCACCTTCTTCAGCAGCTCCTTCGAGGACCTGGCTGCAGCTCTGCTCCTCTGCAGCTCATCTCTTCCCAGGGAAACCCACAGCAAAGCCTCCCCTTCCTGCAGCCACTCCTGCTCGAGGGAAAAGGGGAATTTTGATCCCCCCACACCCACTCTGGGCATTCCCAGCCTGGTTTGCATCCCCAGGAGCCCTGCGAGCCCTGAGCCGTCAGCTCCTCTCTGAATCTCAGACAAAACCATTCCAAGTGCACCCTTCACTCTTCATTCCCTCACAGATGCTTCCCTGCAAGAATCACTCCAAAATCAATGCTTTGCCTTTTCAGTGATAATCCACAATAACCTATGGGAGCTCCTGCCAGCAGCTGTGGCTTTATCCTTGCTGGAAATGTCATTTGCTGTTACAGGAATTCCACCAGCCCCTTGGAGCTGCTACTAAAAATGAAAACAAACCCTCTTCTGTGGAATACTATTGAGAGAAGGCACCTTTTTCCAAAATGCCAGACTGCACTGAGCCTCCCCAGCTGCTTCCCAGGAACAGATGTGCTCCCTGCTCCCGGCCCGGGATGCAGCTTCAAGCCAATCACAGTTCCCTGGATACAGGTCTGCTCTTTGGGCTGCCATTTGGTGAGCCAGTCCCAGATGTTCCTGGGTTTCTTTCCATAAAGCAACATGTTCTAGGAGATTGCTTCTGATACCTCACTCCAAAGCACTTATTCTCACAAAGATTAACAAACCTCAGGTGCCTGTAAACAAACACAACCCCATTTCAGCTCTAAACCCCAGTTCTGATTCCGTTCAAGTCCTTCTCCAGCTGCTCAAGTGCCATCCTGGCCCTTCAGAGATACAGCAAACATTTTCCTTAGGAGTCAACGGGCCTTACCTGGCTTCTGCAGCCCAAGTTACACTTTATTGGAGATGGGAAGGAGATGCCCTCAGAGCACTGCGGGCCACTCGTGGGTACTCAGCGAATATGCAGAAATGGAAATGGATTATTGTTACCGTTCTTCCTGCAAGGGAGCACCCAGGGTGTTCACAGACACAGCTCCGGGGTGAGGGGGTCCTGAACACTCTGCAGGGCAACGGCACTTTAAACATCAACCTCACCCACCAGTGCAACAGCCACGTTTCAATAAAACACCCCTCCAATGCCATCCCCCTGCTAGGGCTGTTTTCCTGCTTTAGCTGGAGTTTTACAAATCTCCATGGAAATGCTGCTCATTTGGACAGTTGCTTGGCATACCAACAGATGGAGTATGTTAATCAGTTTTTAAGGATTTGCTTAAAGTCTGGGATAATTTGAGTTCTGTGTTCAGAATGTCTGTAAAAAACACAAACTTGTAATAGATTTAAAAAATGTTTATTCTGCTACAGTGGAAGGAAACAGGATCTTAGAATCTTTAATCAGAGGCTTTTAAAATCACCAATTTTCTGTAATGCTGAATAGATTATTAAATCAGACTGTCTTCTTATCTTTGAGTTAAATTATGTAGAAAAAACAAATGCAGCTAAATTTATCCTTCATTTAAAAACCTGCTCTGGATTCTGAAGGGATCAAAATCCTTGGCTGGAACAACACCTCGGATTTTTTATTGCTTTAACTGATAAAAGCGCCGTGGCAGTAAAAATACAATGCTAGTTCTAAAATTACCACATGTGGGGCTCCTAACTTTCCAACCTCACAGCAGGAAAAAAAAAGGAAGCACAAAATCAGCAATTCCTTTGTAAAGTGGAATGTCTGAAGGGAAGAAGAAAATCCAATGTATATGATGGATTTCATCAGCAAAACCAAGGCAGGAGGATGCCCTGTCCTAGGCTGTAACAGTACAAGGGTTGAAGCAGCAGTTTTCCAGGTTCCTCTGTGTGTTTTCTCTGCTGATAAGGGCTCTCATGCTGCTGCTTACATGCCTCTGCAGCACCACCAGCCCTGAGCATTCCTCTTTGGAAAATGTTAACACCTTCCAGAACCAGCGTAATTTTATATTATCAAACTTCTGCACATTTTTATGACATCCTGGTAATGCTAACAGAAAAGTCATTCAATTACATCAGTTTTTCTTCTCTGTGACCTGGAAAAAAAAGTCCATAAATGCTGGCTGTGCTACTTCTTCTTGATTATATTACTGGATATCAGAGTTTTCTGGTTCATTACTCTTTTGTTAAATAACTTTTGTGTATATTAATCTGGTTTGCGGCAGACAAATGGAAAAGATCTTGTGGAAAGTTTTGATACAACACCAAATAAACTTTCTTTTTGGATCCTTCAGTTTCTCCATGATAAGTACAGGGATTAAGGCTTAGTTCTTGTGCTTGCCCTTTTTCAGGATGAAACAACTCGAGTGCTCCAGGGAGTGATCTCCCCATTCACACCAGATCGTGGGCAGAGAAGCCAAGGATCAGCCAAGATCTTGTCAGAGGCTGAGCTGAACGTGCCACGGGATACATTATTCCAACACACAGTGTAAGATTACAGCCAGGGACAGGCAGCAGGAGCACCTTTCCAACCAGGAAAAGAACAGACTAGGACAGGATCACAGGGCGTGGAACACAGATTAAATTAAATAGCAAAATAATTGGAAAAAGAAAACTCTGATATTGCCTCACTTCCCAGATATGCAAAGGAAACCACAAAAAAAATCTGCAGGGGCCAGTTCTGACCCTGAACACAGAGAGGCTGGGAAATCAAACAAATTCCAAAATGAACAGCTGAAACAGGAGTGGGGCAAGCACCACTGAGCACTATCTGGAGAGATTTTTGAGCTGACTCTTACAGGTTAGTACAAAGCCAAAGTGTGTGAAACCCAGGTATAGATTAAATGAAATTGTAATAAACGTACAAAGGATTGTTGATAAAACGAGGGAATAAGGGGTTAAGTAAAATAACAGAAACTGCCAGAGCCTGATAAAGAGGAAGCGATGAAGACCAGACATCCTGTTGAGCAATAGAGCTTCTTTAAGTGTGACTTGTGTAGCAAATTAATATCGAGCAATATCGCTGGTGTAAGCGCAACTTGTGTAGCAAATACAATAACCAAAAATGGAAGTTTACCTATAGGACCCAGCTGCGAGGAAGAGGAGCACCTTCCTCCCCAGGACCACCGGAGGGCAGAACACGACCACCTAGCAACACGCCGCGCAGACGCAGCGTACAACAAAAATGACACGGCAGCCGGAACTGAAAAGGACCCTAAGAGCTCTGGGCTCTGGGAGGGAAGGTGCGAGCTGTTAGCGGGGGCAGAGACTGCCCCGCCCGCCCAGCGCTGTGTTGCCTGCTGTCGCTTGCTCTAATAAATCAAACTAACTTAATTGGTAAGGACTTTGGCTCTTTATTGCCACAACCTATAACAATTTGGTGCCGTGACTCAGATTGGGAAATCTGGTGAGGAAGCCCAGTAGTGGGGAGGCGCCCCGCTGTAAAGCGGCCCCGCTCCGAGCTGCTCACTTGGACCCCGACCGACGAACCCTAAATTGGACAGCAAGCAAAAGAAAGCCGGCAACCCCGTAATCTTTGTGCACGAAGCTCCGGACGAAGACGCAGGACAAGTAAGTAGAGGCCGGAATATCCGTTCGGTTGGGGTTGGGGATCCTGGAGTGTGCTGTGTGAGACGTCTGATTGCGGACGAAGCAAGCGGGACCCCTCTGTACTGCGTTTCCCACATCCCACGAGGGACTGGGCCAGGAACAGGGGGCAGCGTGTCTGTGTGTGAGAAGGCACTCCGGAAGATGGGACATGGGAAAAGCAAACCCCGCGATCCCATGGCGGGGGCCCCAGGTAAAGCTCCCACCGATTCCACCCAACAGTCTGCTTGGACTCGATAAAATATTGGGATGATTTTCCCTCTAGGAAGGGAAAGAACCAAGTAAAAATTATTCACTACTGTATGGAAGTATGGGGTGGAAAGCAGATTAGAGGGGACAACCTCTATTGGCCTGTGTATGGGGCCTTTGAGGATTGGATCTGTCGAGCCTTAAATATTTATGTAAACTCAAAAGAACCTTTTAATTTGGAAGAAAGTGAGTATGCTGTACTGTGGATAGTGGGTGAAACCAGAGTTAAGTTATTTGCCCTTAATACAAAAGAGAAAAAGAAAAAGACCCGGTTAAGAGAAGAGATATCAGAAACACCCCTGCCGTATGTCCCACCTCCTCCACCCCCAGCACCTTTACCACTGCCTAATCCTACGGCCCCTATAAGGGGGAATCCCATTTTGATTCTGAGACTCTAGGTCCAGTTCGACCAACGACCAGAAGTCAGACCAGAAAAAGGCAGGAGGAGTCAAACCCTTTTCCCCTTAGAGAAGTAGGCATGGGAATGCTCCCTAATCCCAATGCTAACCAGCCAGGACAGCCACTCCAAATCCCAGGCATAGGATACGTGGCAGTCCCCTTAAATTCTGGGGGTGTCAGAGAATTTAAGAAAGAAATGGGACATTTCCTGGAAGACCCTTTGGGTGTGGCAGAACGGGTAGATCAATTTTTGGGACCAAATGTCTATATTTGGGATGAAATGCAATCCATCCTGAACATTTTGTTTACGGTGGAAGAAAGGCGAATGATTAGAACAGCTGGTATGAGAATCTGGGATAATGAACACCAGGCAGGTCCCATGGCAGGCGTTAAATGGCCTCTGCAACGTCCCAATTGGGATAATCAGAATCCCCAACATCAAGACCACATGGTGGACTTAAGGTCCATTATCATCCAGGGGATCAGAGAATCTGTCCCAAGAGAACAGAACATAAATAAAGCATTTTGTGAACAACAAAGAAAGGATGAGGACCCCACAGATTGGTTAGAGCGCCTTAGAAAGAGCTTCCAACTTTATTCTGGAGTGGACCCTGATTCACCTGTGGGGCAGGCGCTTTTAAAAACCCAATTTGTTGTCAAATCATGGATGGATATTCGAAAGAAGTTAGAAAAGCTGGAGGATTGGCCGGGGAGAGGCTTGGATGAGTTGTTAAGGGAAGCCCAGAAGGTGTATGTACGTAGGGAAGATGAATCTCATAAGAAGCAAGTAAAAATGATGGTAGCTGCAGTTAGAGAAGGACAAAAAGGGGGACCTCCTTCAAGGAGACCTCCCCCAAGGAGGAATGGGAGGGATTCTGAAGGAGACCAAGAAGGGACAGAGAAGGGGGAGTGGAGTGCTTTTACTGTGGGAAAAGGGGGCACATGAAAAAGGATTGTCAGAAGAGAAAAGCAGATGAAAAGGCATTCCAAGAAGACTGGGGGGGTCGAGGGCTCTATTTGCTGGGGACAAAAGAGACAGCAGAGCCCCTGGTAAAACTCAAGGTAGGTCCCCAGCAACAAGAGGTTGAGGTCCTCGTGGACTCAGGGGCAGAAAGATCTACCGTCCAAATCCTTCCCCAAGGATGTAAAATCTCAAAAGAAAAAGTACAAGTAGTCGGGGCCAAGGGAGAACCCTTTGGAGTACCCATAATCAAGGATGTACTGTTTGAAACGGACTCCAAAATGGGAATGGGGTCCCTATTGCTTGTTCCTGAAGCTGAATATAACCTGCTCAGAAGAGACTTAATGGTTGAATTAGGGATTAATTTAGAAGTGGTAGAGGATAAATTGAGAGTTAAGTTGTGCCCTCTCCGAGTAGAAGATGAAGAAAAGATAAATCCTGAAGTTTGGTACACTCCAGATACGGTGGGTAAATTGGACATCGAGCCCTTTGAAGTGACCATCAGGAATCCTGAAATCCCCGTTAGAATTAAGCAATAGCCCTTGTCAAAAGAAGGGAGATTGGGACTAAAGCCTGAGATTGGCAAATTACTGAACAAAGGCCTATTGGAGCCCTGTATGTCTCCATTTAACACCCCCATCTTACCTGTAAAAAAATCAGAAGGGAGTTATAGGCTGGTACATGACTTAAGAGAAATTAATAAAAGAACTGCTTCTCAGTTCCCTATGGTGGCCAACCCACACACCTTGTTAAGTCAATTAAGCCCTTAATATCAGTGGTACTCGGTAATCAATTTAAAAGATGCATTTTGGGCGTGCCCATTAAAAGAGAGTTGCGGAGATTACTTTGCATTTGAATGGGAGGACCCTGACACACACCATAAGCAGCAAGTAAGGTGGACAGTGCTTCCTCAGGGGTTTACCAAATCTCCCAATTTATTTGGTCAAGCTTTGGAGCAGATACTAAGGAACTACCACCCAGGGGAAGGAGTGGCTCTTATCCAATATGTGGATGATCTATTATTAGCAGGAATGGATCAGGAGACTGTAAGAACTGAGAGTATTAAACTACTGAATTTCCTCAGTCTCCAGGGATTGAAAGTGTCCAAGTCTAAACTGCAATTTACCGAGGAGGAGGTGAAATATTTAGGACACTGGATCACTAAGGGTTGTAAGAAATTGGACTCAGAAAGAGTGAATGGCATTTTATCCTTGACAGCCCCCCGAAGTAAAAGGCAAATAAGACAGATCTTGGGATTATTAGGTTACTGTAGGCAGTGGATTGAGGACTTTAGTAATAAAGTTAAGTTTCTATATCAGAAATTGGTAACTGACGGGTTAGTCAAGTGGAGTGAGGAGGACGACCAGAAGTTTGAGGATTTGAAAAAAGACCTAGTCAATGCCCCTATGTTAAGCCTGCCAGATGTAAGAAAGCCCTTTCATCTGTTTGTCAACAGCCATGAGGGAACAGCGTGTGGGGTACTAACTCAGGAGTGGGCGGGTAAGAAAAAGCCTGTGGGATACATCTTAAAATTGCTAGATCCTGTGAGTAGGGGATGGCCCTCTTGTTTGCAATCTATAGTGGCTGTCACTCTCCTGGTGGAGGAAGTGAATAAAATTACTTTTGGGGGGAATCTTAAAGTATATACTCCCCATAATATCTGGGGAATCTTACAATAAAAGGCAGAGAAGTGGATTACAGGTGCTCGATTACTGAAGTATGAGAGCATCTTAATATATTCCCCCAAGTTAGAAATTGAAACCACTTTCCTCCAAAACCCTGCCCAATTTTTGTATGAGGAACCAGTAGAAACCCTGACCCACAATTGCATTTGGTCCAAAGAACAGCAGACTAAAATTAGAGAAGATTTGGAGGACCAAGAATTGGAAGAAGGTGAAAAGATATATGTGGACAGGTCCTCCCGAGTAATAGAAGGAACCCAAAAATCGGGATATGCTCTAGTTGATGGAAAAACTCTAGAGGTTATTGGATCAGGGCCCCTGAGCAAATTTTGGTCCGCTCAAGCATGTGAAATATATGCTGTTTTAAGAGCCTTGAAATTACTTAAAGGGAAAAAGGGAACTATTTATACTGACTCGAAATATGCATTTGGGGTGGTGCACAGCTTTGGAAAAAATTTGGGAGGAACGGGGACTAATAAATTCACAGGGAAAAGGATTGATTCATGAGGAATTAATTAAACAAACTCTTGAAGCTTTAAGAGGACCTACAGAAATAGCAGTAGTATACATTAAAGGGCACCAGCGAGGAACCACACCACAAATACGGGGAAACAATGTGGCTGATGAAGAGGCAAAAAGGGCAGCATTACTGACTCTTTATCAAAAAAACACTGTGGTAAACAAAGGAGCTGAACCCCCGAGAAGGATGCCATGTTCTTACCCGATGGCAGAGAAGTCCTGCCAAAAGGGCTAGCCTGGAAAATATTGCAGGAATTACACAATAAAACCCGCTCTCACTGGGGAGTACAACCCATGGTAGACCACTTTGCTAACAAGTATGTATGTATGGGGATTTATAATTTGGCTAAGCAGCTAATGAGTGCATGCCTGAGCTGTCAAAAGGTAAACAAACAACAATTAAGAGAAAAAGCACCTGGAGGAAGAGAAATAGCTATTAGACCCTTTGAAAAAGTCCAAACAGATTTTACTGAACTTCCTAAAATAGGAAAATATTGGTATTTATTAGTAACGGTTGACCACCTCACACACTATGTAAAAGCTATCCCAACTGCCAGGGCCACTGTACAAGTGGTGGTAAAAGCCATTTTAGAACAAATTGTCCCTAGATATGGGATAGCGGAGGTAACTGACTCCCATAGGGGACCACACTTTACCTTTAAGGTTATCAAAGAAGCCCTAATCCCTATGGGAACCAAGTGGGAATACCATACCCCATATCACCCCCAAAGCTCTGGAATAGTTGAGAGCATGAACGGAGAAATAAAGAAACAATTGACAAAATTAATGCTAGAAACTAAATTATTGTGGGTTAAATGTCTACCCCTAGCCTTACTAAACATTTGTACTCAACCCAAGTGTGATACTGGAATCTCACCTTTTGAAATGTTATATGGGATGCCGTATGACATTGAAATACCAACTAATCACCCTATATTAGAAAACCAGTATCTTGCAGAATATATCACCAGGTTGATGAAGAGACGCAATGAGCTGCGAAAAAAGGGATTAATCACCCAACGATCCCCACTGATGGTGCCCATCCATAACATCCAACCTGGAGACTCGGTTCTGGTAAAATCATGGAAAGAATTCTTTTTAAAACCTAAATGGGAGGGACCTTTTTTTGTCTTCCTTACCACAGGCTCTGCCGTAAGAACTGCTGAGCGTGGATGGACTCATGCCAGCCGCATAAAAGGACCCATAACGACCCAAGAAAATCGACCTTGGAAAATTACCAGTACTCCTGGAAACCTGAAAATTACATTTAAGAAGTAATAATATGTAAAGAACCTATGAACTTTGTAAAGGTAACTCAAGAGTTGGGGCAGAACTCTAGCAGGGTATGAGCACCCTCTAGTGGATGATTTTAGAGTCTATTGTAAAAATCAAGAGTGCAAGTGTTACTCTTTTGTTTGTTTTGTTTGTAAAGTTTGCCAAGAACGGTGGTGGACTCATTGCCACAGGGGGAGACCTCCCCGGGGAATTTGTAATACGTGTTATGACCTCGAAAGAGAATGCACTAGAGTAGCGTTGAAATTGGGGGAAGAAACCGGGATATTACAGAGGGAATCCTCTCGGTGGTGGGAGATCTTTGTTAAAGAAATCCACCCTGAGAATTATTGCTATCATTCAAACGAACCAGCTCGGCTGGTAGTTCAAATTATTAAAGGGTGCTGTCGAAAGACCTTAAAGGGAATCCGGTGCGACACACCGTGAGTAAAAGATACGAACTGGGACTCATACGTAAAGAGAGAAAAGGGGCGTACTGGTGGACCTCCTGAAGAATACCCCTGCTGCCGAGAAGATGGCACACCTCGCGGCTCGAAGTACCCGAGTCGGCGAGCGAGGCAGAGAGGTAAGAAATTGTGGAGGCAGGAACCAACCGGGTGGGATAATGCAGCAGTGCTGCAAGAATTGCCCCAGGGCTTCTGAGCCCCCCGTGAAGCCCGGAAAATCCCCACAACAAAATACAAAAAGCAGACACCCTGGGACAAAACAAAAGATTAGCATCATGATACCCAATTGGCGGAGACCCCATTCTTTTTGGCAAACTATTGGCTGTGTACTTTTAATTATTTGCTCTATTGCCAATGGAGAATATGAACATCAGCCTTTTAATTGGACTTTAAGTAGATGGGAAGACTCTAAAATTCTCAAAACTAATGTCACTGCAGGAGCTCCTTTCTTTAAAGTGACTAATTGTGAGTTAATGGGTCAGGACTGTAACCAAGATAACCTACGCCGCTTCAGGTGGAATTCTAAAGCTACCTATTGGTGCCCCAGTTCAAACCCAGGATGTGAATATTGTAATTCCTCTTATGAATATTATTGTGCTTATTGGGGGTGTGAAACTATTGCGATGGGGTGGGAGCCTCAAAGGAAAGATAAATATCTCACGGTTACCTGGGAACCACGGGGATGCAACCCACCCGGTTATGCCCAATTTGGTAACGTATGGAAAAGAGGAGACTGTACATCTCTAGGGGTCTTAATTTTGGAACCCCAAGACCCTGGATGGTTAGTAGGACGAACCTGGGGAGTAAGATATTGGCAACCTAGAACCGATAGCGGAACCCTAATACTCATCAGAAAACAACCAGTTAGGAATGATCCACTGCCAGTGGGCCCCAACGAAGTCCTAGCTGATGGCTATAGTTTAAAAGAAGAAAATATACCCAAGGTAAATGTAACTCTGGTAAATCAAAACGATTCTCTAAACTTTGAGAATGTTCCCAGTCCTGAACCCCCACAAAATGCTCTTTAGAAGCTTATGCAGGATACTTATCAGCTTTTGAATGTAACCAAACCAAACCTGACTGAACATTGCTGGCTTTGCTTTACAATTAAACCTCCTTTTTATGAAGCAGTAGGGATATCAGAAAATCCCAAACGAGTTAATGGAAGCAACCCAGCTGAGTGCAACTGGAAGGATCCTAAAACCCCAGGTATTACCCTGACATCGGTTACAGGACAAGGTAAATGCATCGGAACCATTCCCCCACACCAACAACATTTATGTGACAAGTATGTTCAGGTAAGGAGCAAAAAGAAACCTGCAAAGTGGCTGATTCCAGCTAGAAATACTAAATGGATATGTTCTAAAAGTGGATTAACCCCCTGTGTTTCTATTAACACCTTTAATGAGACCTCTGAATTTTGTGTACAGGTAATAATACTTTCAAAAATCCTTTACCATCCTGAAGAATTTTATGGGACCCAGATTACTCCGGAACACCACCTCACAAAGAGGGAACCTTTTACAGCACTAACAGTAGCTACCTTAATGATCATTGGAGGAACAGGTGTTGGTACTGGAGCAGCCTCGCTGATAAAGCAAGATCAAGAAATTAGCTCATTAAGGGTGGCCGTAGATGAAAATCTATCTAGCCTGGATTGAACAGTCTATCACGGCTCTGGAGAAATCTGTGAGGCTGTTATCAGAGGTAGTGTTACAAAATAGAAGGGGATTGGACTTGATATTTTTGCAACAAGGGGCACTGTGTGCCGCACTTAGGGAAGAACGCTGTGTTTATGCTGACCACACAGGAATTGTGAGAGACACAATGACTAAATTGAGAGAAGGGTTAGAACGAAGAAAAAGAAAAAGAAAAAGAGAGGCCCAACAAACTTGGTATGAATCCTGGTTTAATAGCTCTCCCTGGCTTACCACCTTGTTCTCAACAATTGCCGGACCCTCATTATTTTTAATATTAGGACTAACCTTTGGACCATGTATTTTTAATAAATTAATAAATATTGTAAAGGAAAGACTAGAGGCTGCCCACCTGATGTTTGTTAGAACCAAATATGAACAAATCCCAAGTAACCCAGAGGCAGGAGAAACACTCTCTTTAAGCAATCAAGAATTACAACGTTTTAATGAACAA